>JANPWX010000537.1:723985-744937 GCA_024734555.1 Trochalopteron elliotii
AAGAAAAGAAATTTCAAGCAGATCCATACCCAATCAATAGGGCCCTGAGCAACATCTTGCTGGAGAAAATGGAGAAGTGATCAGAAGATACTTCCAAACTCTCTAGACAAACACATAATGTAACGATGTATCTGTTTTCTCACCATTTTTGTCAGCTCATGCAGCAACTTCACAGCTTGCTTCTAGTATTAGAAAAAGTCTGTCTTCTTGTGGAGTCATTGTGCAATCTCCTAAGCAGTTCACTGGTCTTGTTAGTCTGGACTTCTAGTATTTACCTTGCTGAAGGCAAGTGCAAACTCTTGTCTAGGTTTTTGAGCTTCCCCTTTGGAATCCAGCAATAATGAACACTCTCAGCATTCAGTAAGTCACCCTGCTGGAGAAAAAATGTTAAGGAGAACAGCTGCTGTCAGATGAAATAAAGTGACCATCAACTCTAGGCAGAGCAACTTGCTTTCATTGAAAAAATGATACAGTCTGTGTCACCTTAGAAAACTTCCAACACACAAATCTGTAGCATTCTGAGGTTAAGCCAGCTCTTTACCCTGTACAGAGTGTCTTGACTGCATTGATATTTGCAAAGTTGCTCATTCATTCCCTTTCCTTGACTAGTACCATGATATGTAGCAGCATCATGATAATTGTTTTAATCACAAGATGGTGAAAAATGTTTCACAATAATGATGATCAAAGGGGAGAACAAAAACAGTACTCAGTGAAGAACATTAGCAAAAGTGCAAACTAGACAAACACTGTGCAGCTCCAGATTCTCAGCAAGGTTTCATTGATAGATTCTCATTGTAAATACCTGTTCTTCCATTTTGAGCATACATGTATGTAACAGATGCAAAAGAACAGACTTCTTTTCAAAGTCAATTTGTACACATGCAAAGTATTTCTTCTCAAAGGTACAAGGCAGACAAAGATGCCCAGAAGACTGAAGCCGTGAGGTTATCCTATTACATCTCTCTCTCTTTCTCTTCCTCTATTCCACTCAGAATAGATATTCATGATTAGTCACTTAAAACTTATTTCAAGGACTGGCAAACACATATTTATGTCTGGGTGTTTAATATTATTTGAATATTTTCCTTTTTTTCAGCAGAAAGGTAGTTGTCTTCTCCTTTGGAAAAATGTGATAGTCATTCCCTGATTGGTAGGAAGATGAGATATGCAGTGAACTGCTCTTTCACAGTATGAAGATCAGTATTGTTTTCTTATGCTGGCCAGACAGTGTTTTTCATGCAGACACCTTTTATACTGACCTATTATGCATCTAGACAGGACTTCTGTAGCTGCATTAAGAAAACCTGCATTTAAATGCACTGTCTTCAGTGTGAAATGATTTTTTTTGGTAGTCTTTATTCACACTAGCCTTTTTATGTAATTTGATGTAATTTGAAATGACTAACAATGACTGATAATTGTAGGGGTAAAATGTACCCTTAAAGAAAAGAACTTTGATAGGTGAAGGGTAGAATCCTATATCCAGCTGTGTTGTCCAAATTGATATTAGTTTAATAACGTGTAAACTGTGCTAGAAAAATGTAATTGTCCTGCATTACAAGGGTGCTCCTTTAACTGCACAATTTATTCAAACGTATAATCTAAATAATTGAGTACCTATGCATACAATAGAACATTGCTTCATATGCAAACACTATTAAATAGGCATTTATATCCAAACAGATGGATAAAAAAGATGCCTGAATATAATTGGTTTGCTTTTGATTATTCCACAGATACAAATTTACTTAAACAATAAGTCTAGACAAGGTAGGGTTTGTTGTCAGACAAAATTCAGTGTGGGAAAGTGAAGCTGAGGAATTTATGAGGCACTTAGGGGGACTGTTTTTTAATCTACTTCTCACCTTGCTGTTTAATAAGGGTAATATGAGAAAAGAAGCAGAGACACAGACTTACATCTGACCCACTGTGTATTTATTGCTTTGAAGGAGATACAAAAAATTTTATCAGTCTTTATCATAAAGTTATGCCATATAAGTGTGCATGTGGACACAAACATCTACAAGACTGCATTCTAAATAGTAAACAAAAGAGATTGAGATTAGAAAGTAGTAATAAGCCAACCATAGTTTCAAAAGCTCTTGGTACCTTGAAAAGCACTTGAAAATCTCAGTGTCTGCAATTGGTATTAGGTGCAATTGTGGCATTTCTCTGGAAACCACACTTGCAGAAAAGCCTTATTGAAGTCAGCAGTGCTGTGCGTGAGCACATGAGAAAGTCTGTGCCACAAGTAGTAATCAAATGGTATCAGAATCTGCAGTTAGAAGTGGGCCTCTTGACATCTGACTCGAAAGACTGGCTGTATAATTTCATGGTCCACACTAAATTCTGGCCAGGTTTAATTTACTCTGTCAGAGACAAAGCCTTAGGAGAAGACTCAGACCAGACAAACAAGAGCTACATTAAGAGACCGTAGTGAAATTTCTGCCCTACAATATTTTACTGTTTCAGAGTTATGCTGTGTATGATCATACCTGTGGAATTATATACATACATATGTGTATTCATATGTATAATATATAGATGCATATATTATGAAAAGATATCATACATAAACTCAACACAGTTACTAATAGACAAGGGAAAATAAAGAGCTTTTGCTTAAGACTAATCTTCTGAGACACTTTACTGGTGTCAGAAGAGGTTGACTATTAATCCCCAAATGATTGGCCACTGTATCTAGAAGTCATCTTGAGAAAGAATTTAGACTGCCTTCACTGGTGCCTAATTTACCCTTTACTAATGTAATGTTTCAGATCAAGTGCAAATGAGCAATTCAGACTACTTCGCGTGTAGGGCTGTTCTATTCTTGTTCCCTAAAGTGAAAGAAGGGAAGTAATGTCAATGCCTAATTTAGGCACCCTTTCTATGTGATTTGAATACAGCCTTTAATCATTTACCAATAATTTGTGTGTATTGCCATTGTGGTCAAATGTCCAGATGATATTCTGTTAATAATTCCTATTGTATCTCATATTGATTATAATAAAATTAAGTCAAAAATAGCCGGTTTCAGTAAATCTTTTACAATTTGTCATTCCTTTTTTCCCCCCCACCTTTATCTCCTTTCTTTTTAATTCAGAAAAGCTCTAGGTTTGGGTTTTTTTAAAAAAAGACCTCTTTCAGCAAATGGAAATAAAGCATTTCCACAGAATGCTGCCAACTTCGTAATAAGATTTAGTAGCTTTCCCGAGAGCTACTTGCAGTTCTAATAACAATTTTCTTTAAGTGTTCTGCTTTATAAAATGTCTTCTTTGTTACTGAAGTTGCCATATGTACATATGGACTTTTTTTTCTGAAAATATTCCTGGGATTTTATTACCATTAATCATTTCTGAGGGTGTATATAATTTATCTCACAAACCATCAGAATTCCCACAGGGTAAATTACTCTAGAGGTCTCTGTGCCCTCATACTGTATCAAATTGACCTGCTTCTTGTTTGCCGTTTTTGTGTACTACATTGCTTATTTAACAAGAAACAGAATGATTGTGATTCTGAGAAGGTCCTTTGATAGTAGTTTTGACACTCTGCCTGAATAATGACCCTCATTATGGAGCCCATGACAGGCTCTGAAAGTACTGATTTATGAATACATCACAGGTTCAGCATTAGAGCTCCCCCTACTCACTCCCAATATAGGAGTAGGTATAGATACAGTCTTCAAAAAGAGTGAAGATGAGATAATTGCATGATTATGACCATTCAAGTAATCACTTTTTCTGATTTAACAAAGCACTGTCAGTTAATTTTGATTGTCTCACAAGTTATTAGAAGCTTTTAATAAAAAGTTTGTTAGGAAAATCTATTTCTTGTAGAGTTGCCAGATGTATCTTAAAGGACAGTAAGGCAGAAGTTATACATAGTCTTTTTTTTGCTAAGAAATGCTTTTCTATAGCAAACACTCATTAACAGTTGATATGATAATAGACTGTTAGAAGTAAGCTTAGCTAAGAGCTAGAAGTCTGTGTCCTAGCTAAAACAAATTATAAGACACTTTGTAAACACATTTTTGTGAGGATTCTTGTTGATTTATTGTTTCCTCCATAGCAGTTATTTAAATAAATGTAGCTAATTTAGATCGTTTGCTGCACTGTGTAATTTTGTTCTTTGTGTGATGGGGTTATATGTAAAAGCCTGAAGGAATCACATCCCCATTAATCTTTTTACAAGTGCAATAAATAAATAAAGAGACATGGTTTAATTTTGCTAGTTAGGAGATTTTAGAAGGCAGTGGTAGCAATCTGATTTGTTCCTGTTCTTACTTCTCTCCATGTCCTTCTCTTGAAGATACCATAAGTATTCTTACTTAATGAGGTAATAGTTCTTGGTAGGAAAGTATGTACATGGACTATTAAATATATCCATGAAGATGAGTATTTGAAGACACACCTAGGAGTGTTTTTTTATCCCCTGAATGCTCATTATGGAATCTGTTTGCTCCCATCTACCCTGGAACATGGTAGAGTTTCCTGCTCAGAGACACGAAAGCTGACTTGCTGAGAGTTCCCATGCTTGCACAGGACATCACCGTGCCAGTGGAAAAAGCTTCCACAAGGCTGAGTGAGTCTTTGCTGCCTCAGCTGTGGAGTTCGATGTCAACAATCCAGGCAGAATCAGAGACAGCTCCAACCTGGGAAGAGGGATGGAAGCGGTGCAGTGTGGATGAGGCATGTGGCATGTGGCAGATTGGTTGGCAAAGGGTGGAGACCACTTTGTAACCTCCAACCCTGCCTTGGGTAGCACCTGTTCATTTGCATATAGGGATGTTAAACCAGAGCTCGAGGAGAGGAAGTGACTAATGTGAGTGCGCTGAATTAAAAATGCAGGCCAGACTAAGACAGCTGCACAAACATTCTGAATTAACCCTTAAAGTGTAAACATTCAGTGGTGGTTAATGGTTTGGATGCATAAAAACACACACAGGTACAGGGGCTGACAGGCTTCTATGCCTGAACCGGAAATAGATGAGGCTGCCTTCAGCTTTGTGTTTTCTAAAAGTGCCAAAAATTGGTTGGATCTGACAATCAATCCACTGGAGTAAACAACAATGTAGAACCAGCACATTATGTAATGAAACTGGGTCATCTGTGTTAACAGCAGTGTCATTGCCATCTGCACGTAGAATACCTGATAAGTCCTCAGTAACCTCCTACTGTGTTTTATTCTTTGTTCACTCTGTCATTTCTATTCATGAGAAATTCTGGAAAAAGATATTTGGTTGAAAAGTATTTTTACAGTTAATAGTTTGTTAAATAAAATTCAATTATGAGACTCATCTGGGTCATTTATGATGTTTCATCATTATTTGGAAAACTGTAATCAAGAAGCTCTAAGGGTTTTTTTGTTGACCGTCCATTTCAATGCCATCAAATTCACAATTAATTTTTGTAGACTTAGTTTGTTTTAAAACAGTGACTTAATACACTGCTACCTGGTTAGTCTTGTTCAGAAATTCTAGTGATTCAATATATCAAAATTTATGTGTTCTTCAAAAGTAGGTCTGGTAAAATATTTTTAGAAAACTTTGAAGATCCTTTTCAAAGGTGGCAAAGATAATTCTTGACTTTGTTGCTTCCCTACTTGGTAAAGCTCATACCAGAGTATTGTAGTTCTATAAAAGTATTTCAGGGCATAACAAAACCTTCTAGACTTTAATAACTATACATGACTGATCTGTCCTCTCTGGCAAGGTTAACTGCTTCTCCCAAGGAGTTAAGTGGCATATAAACTATTGTTCACACCATTTGTGCTAACAGCCTAGCATGACCTCAAATACTGTAGTGGTCATACAAGGTATCCTGTACAATACATTTATCAACAAAGGTAAAAGGACCACAGGGGCAGTGCTGACTTTAAGTGTATTACGGATCTATAAGGATAAATGCCTAACCTCACTTCACAGCAAAAAGTAATTACTGAACTATTGTTTCTATAGTGTTAATATTTTTTCATGGTTCTTAAGAAATATAAGCTATTTAGTTCTTAGGTTGACATCTGTACTGCATTATATTTTACACAATGCATTGAGACTAAAGGGTAGAGCAATCATATAACTGAGATCATTGTACTTTTACAAGAAATCATCAACAGGAATAAAGCATGGAAAAGGGAACAGATTGAATTCTGTAGTTATTTTTTAATAGATTTAAATGATCTAATTAACAATAGCCTGAACAGCTGAATTTTAGGTTTTTATTTTAAAATTGCATGCCCCATTTACAGTGTGTATTATCTCACATACTTATTCGCACTTAATTTTTTTCCATCCATTAGCTCTTGGATGCAATAAACTCCCAGTCCTTGGACTCCCACCCACTTCATAAGTAAATGCCCTACCTGAAAGTAAGGTAAAATCTACTCAAGTAAAGAATCACCACCCTTGTACTTTTTAAGATAATTGAATTCAGGACAAGAAGAAAAAAAATTATCAAAATTCTCCATTTGGAAATAACATTCTGGAAAAACATTCTGGAAGCTTGCATAGGGAAAGCCCTCATATAGGCATTTATGATTTGCAGGATATTTGAAAGCAGTGATCATTCTTATAGTCTTGAATAATGAATAATTATAAGAAGAATCACTGTCACCTGGCAGAGATATTTACAAAGGTCATAGTCCCATGTCCCTTACTTCAGGAAAATGTCCACAAAGCAGATTAAAAAATTATAATAAAAAATTTAAAAGGAAGCTAACTAATAGGAGCTGGAGTCAAATTATTCTCTTTTAAGTTTGTGGGAAATCAAAGCAAATATTAATACATGAACTTGTTAGACTGAGTCCTGAGGATGGCTACAAAGATCCTCAGAGGGCTGGAGCACCTCTCCTATGAAGAGTGGCTGAAAGAATTGGGGTTGTTTAGCCTGGAGAAGAAAAGGCTCCGTGGAGACCTTGGAACAGTATTCCAGCACCTAAAAGGGTCTCCAAGAGAGGTGTAGAGGGACTTTTTACAAGGACATGTAATGACAGGACAAGGTGGAATTCTTTAAAGGGTAGATTAGCCGTTGGGTAGAAGTTCCTTACTGTGAGGGTAGTGAAGCTCTGGGGCAGGGTGCCCAGGGAGGCTGTGGCTGCCCCATCCCTATCGGTGTGCAGTGTTCAAGGCCAGGCTGGATGGGGCTGTGAGCAACCTGGTCTAGGGGAAGGTGTCCCTGTCTTTGGCAGGGGGGTGGAACTAGCTGATTTTTAAGCTCCCTTCCAATCCAAACCATTCTATGAATAATATTAGTTCTGTTAATAATGGCTAAGAAAATAGCCAAGGTTTTTGGTAATTCAAATTCCAGGAAGGGTTAATACTGCATGTTTCAGAGGGACATTCAAGAAGCTCCTAACAGACAGTGTTAAGATGAATAAACATGAATTCCCAAAGGGAATTTTCTGTCTCAACAGCAGTTGGTTTGTGCACTGAAAGTCATACATGGATTTTTCTGCTCTTTGCAGTGTTTTATCCATTGCAATGCTACTGTGGTGTTTTCTGTAATTCGCCTAAGTAATCTGGTTCTGCACATCTCTAAAAATACCTCCGGATTTCTATGGATCATTTTTTGAAAACTGAAATTTTATTTATTGCTTTTAATTATATAACTTGCTAATTTCACAAAGTTCCTCTCTTGCTACTGCTATTATATCACATATAAATAGACATTCTGGTATGTTCTGGCTTACATACAGACATATATATATATACACACATACACAGACACACACTACTTTTATCCCAGGTACCCATTTCCCTTCTTAACTGTGTAAGATGGATCTTTTCTCTCTCTCTCTGCACACAGAATCCCCTCTGTCTTCTCCTTGGACTTTGCATCATGTGTCAACTGTCCCCTCCTGGGAATGGATACAGTGGGAGAATATCTACAGTGGGAGAATATCTACTCTGCCTCAAAAAAAGAAAAAAATGTACTGCTACATATTTCATGTTTCATATTTCATGTTGTTTTATCATGCCAATAGGAACATTTTGCTTTTTACCACGTGTATATCATAGCATTGACATCTGCTGTCAAGGTGAGGTGTCCTTTTGCTCCACTTACAACTATATCAAACACTTCAAATTATTGCCAGTTTCTCCCACTTAAGGAGGAACCTATTACATGTTTCCTATCTAACTGACATAATGACAATATGATGGACAGATTTTTAGCCAGACCTCCAATTTTTGAGTCCACCACCATGGAGTCATAACATAGCCCATTAGGGCATCGAACATCTGGAGTGAAACAGTCATTGTTTGCTCTGTTCTTTATGCCAGTATGGACATGTGCCACTATGAGAAGGACATGAATTTAAACTGTCAGAAGGAGAGAGACCCACACTGGGTTTCTGCTATTTTCCCATAGTCAACTTGGCATTTCTTTCCCTTTTTATTTTTTTTTTTCACCAATTACTTCTCTTTAAAGAAAAGGGAAAAATTTGAACTATGTTCTGCATTACATAGGTAAGACAATGTTGTTCAGTATTACAATATATTTAGCTTGGGGCAGATGGCTGCTTACAAGAAGAACCCTCTTATAACATGAATTTGCTCAACTATGTGAACTGGTTTCTTGACCAGTGGCCAGCAAAACTCAGACAGCAACTTGCAAGGCAGAAGTAAAATCATAGTGTACAATGAAGGTGGATATTACCCAATATGCCTCTTAATTTGAAAGAAAACAGACTATAAAAATACTCATATGTGGTTGATCAAAGGCCATCTACATTTTTAATTACCAAAAGACACTGTTGTGATGATAAATATATTAAAAAATTAAAATCTCTACGAATTAAAATGTAGTCTTTCTCTCAGGATTACATTATTTGGGTTTTTTTTTTTTGGGCAAAGCACAAGCTATTCCCTATTCTTCTATGAATTCAAAAGCAGTTGAAATTGGACATTCAATGGCATTGTATGATCATCACTTCAATTGCCCATATAAGGTCCTGTCTTTCCTTTGCCTGCCCTAACATTCGAGCTACACCTTGCTGCCATGCAGAAGGTTTGTTTGGTACATGTATGGTAAATTCTAGAATATATTTGCTCAGCATTACAGTTAGTTCCTTAGAATTTCTCCTATTCAGCCTCTGCCTTGACCTTTTTGTTGCCTTTTGTGCTAATTTTGCTGTTGGCTGCTGAAGAGTCAGACAGCTCATGGCTTGTTTGGTCTTCTAGATGCCATTGATGGCATCTTACAGAGAGGTATAATTAAAAAGCCAGATACCAAACTTTTTAAATTTCCCCTATATGCCTCTAGAACCCTAATAATCATCTGCTGAAGAAATCTGACAGCACTCATGTGAGAGGTGGGGAAATTATTATTTTAAGGATTTTTCTTTTCATCCACCAAACAACATAAATACCTCCAAAAGATTCTTTAGAAACAGATTAGACAATACTGTTTTTATCATTTATTCTCTACATAACTTTTCTTCTTGTATGCATTATTGTTATTGACAGCAATTCTAAAGCCCTTTAAAAAAAAAGAAATTAAACAGTGAATCAATAAAAATTAGCTATTTACTGTAGATTATTACTTTATCATTCTCATAATTACCATAATGGTAGCTGATGGAAATTCTATTTATGTGAATCATTTTATTCTTGTTATTTATTATTATTAATGTTACCATTATTATCTTCTTACCCTTCAGTTCACAAGATGTATCTTCTCAGTGAATTTTAATTTCAATATCTTGCTATTATACTGTACATAATCCTATCAAAGACTGTCCTTCATGCAACATTTTCAGTGATATATTATCACAGACACCATTAATGAATGAGCTTCATATCTTACTAATACTGTTTTAGATACTATTTTTATTAATTTTCTAAGCAGTAATTCTTCATACAGTACCTATGTCTGTCTTCCATTAAAGTTGTGTTTTTGATTTTAACATGAGGATTTCAAAGGGAGGCATTAACTTTGTCTTTAAAAATACATTTCATTTCATAGATTCTAAACGACGATATTATAACATCTGTGCTTTTTTCTTTTAGATGCTTTTATAAATTTATTTTCATATTTTTCCCTAGGTTTTTTTAATCAGATTCCTGTTAATATTAAAATATTATTTTAAACAAATGATGTTTCTTATAGCATTCCATATGGATGGAAAAAATATAACCAAAGAAATTGCAGTATTTCTTCTGAGCTGTGAATTATTATAATGAAATAAAGATAAATATTTATCAGTTTCTAAGCATATGTTACAAGTGATGAAAATAATACTACATATTGTAAGTTTCTATTAACTAATCTTTCAAATAAATGCCGAATTTATTTATAAGGGAGTGCTATTATGATCAATTTGCTCATTTTCCAGGTTTTTTTCTTTATTCTTATGGTTTGATGTTCAGATTACTGAAAGAAATGCCATTACACATCAGTATATTATATTCACCTCTTCAAATATTTTAAATATGACGACTTCAGTTCACTGCACTGTCGAAGATGAAAAATAGCATTGGTTTAGAATATCAATTTAAGGGCAAAACAACCTTATTGGCATTTTGAGACCTGATTTCACTCATCTCATACTGTTGTTTAATCTTTTTTGCATACATTAAAGCTTTGTGATGGTATAGGATTGCTGGCCAGTATTAGAAGGTTTTTAAAGCTGCAGGATGGATAGAAAATGTAAATAGGTCTTACAGACTTTCTGAAGATTATTAAATATACATGTACTCTGCAGTTTAGATTAATAGCTTAGGAAGGGTGCATCATTATGGTAATATAAACCTATGATATATTCAGCAAACAGGGTGCCATTGTGCATAAACAAAACATAGCCCTGTGACTATTTTGTAAATACATACATCATTAATCATTGTTCTGAACGTATTATATTTGCCTAATTTTTAAGTGAATCACACCACTTCAATAAAATTCAAAATCTGTGAAGAAAAAGTAACTTGCTTGTGTGGCATTCTGCAGTCGTATAAAACTTCATTTGCATATCAATGTATAAATGTGAAAAATCTAGAAACATACATTAAAAAATTGTGCACCACTTATTTTAGCAAAGCTTTTTCCTGTGAAAAGTAAATGAATGCACATGAGCATGGACAATTCTTTGCCTGTTATGGCAAATTCATAGTTATGTGAGATTCTTTTTTTTTTACATTTGTCTTTTTTTCAATAGGCACTTCTACAGCCTCTCAGGTTCATGTGTTTCTATTGATTTTTACGTCAGGATTTATCGTGCACATATAAGCATCGGAGTACAGCAGCTTGTCTTAGGCAAAGCAATGTGATGTGCAAAAGCCAGAGGATTTTACTTTAGCTAACATGTAAAAGGGAAGGTGTGCACTGATGGACCAGTTCATTGTGGTGCTTAAGCACACATCTAAATGTAGGCATAAAAAGCAATGTGCTTAAAGCACATCAAGTGCTTGAGTCCTGGATGAGCCAAGGCTTTACTTTGGTTTATATTATTTTGGAATCCACTTTTTTAAGTACTTAGTTTTCAGTATTTACCATTTGGTTAGGCATTTCTAATGGATTTCTTCTCTGCACAGCATACATAGCTCTACTCTTTGTGCTTAAGTATGACTAATTTAGCTGAGGCTTGTAATGCTGATAAGATACAGGCATTGCATCTTTATTAAGATAGTGACTTGGCAAAGCATTGAAATTTGTGTTTTACTTCAGGAAACTGTAGAAAATCAACTCTATAGAAGCGAACAGGGTTAACATTCTTAAAGTTAAGCACACGCTTACATGTTTTGCAGGAGTGGGGCCAAGAGTACCAGTTCAGCAAAACATTTAAGAGCATGCTTACATCCCTTTGATGTTAATGGGATTTAAGCTTGAAGATTTACATACATGCTACAGGATTCGCTGAACAGAGATACAGGGATGATTTGAAACCTCAGACTGAAACATTCAATGTGGAACCATCTCCTAGTGATTTCCAGCAGATGTGGGGTAAATCCCTATGGATGTTTGGAAACTTCACATTTTACTCATCTGTTTTCATGTGCAAATAAGCACTATCAGTCTAGATCCAATACACTTTCCCTGTGTTTCCTGCCTGGAACTCATGTTGCTATTCTTATTATCTGTTTTTCCTCTCTGGTGGTTGGGGTTTCATCCTGTCTTACAACTGTGGTCAAAATGAATGGAATTGCACTCCCTTTGGAGGTATGTTCTTTCCTTGATAGACTGCAAAGGGAGCCTAAATTAGATACATGCATGTTAGACAGCTAAATTCAGCCGATGTAAATCGTACCCTCAGTAACTAACCTTATCTCTGGAATCCAATTTGAGCGTTATACCCTCTTTATTTTCTTTCTTCAGGACACCATTAAAATTACATTTGAGGCTCCACAAGGAGTTTCACAAGAAACATTACAGAGATTATCATCTACTCTGAATATACAGTGCTCATACACTCTGAATATACAGTAGTTACAGTATCTGAAACATGTTTCTGTTGTGATCCCACAGGAACAATTACCATGGACAATATTTACTAAATATGTCATTTTTCAGCAAAGACATGTTCCTTCTTTTTTTTTTTTTTTTTCTTTTATTTTTCCCTTAAATCTAGGAGTGTTGGTCTGGGAAAAACAGCAGCTTTCTTTTCAGTGCTTATGAAGTAAAATTAAATCTGTCAGGGATGGAAATACCATAATTATATCTTCTTATAATTTATTCATTTCTTTATGGATTTAAAGACTTCCAAGGAATGTCACAGATCTACAAAAATTTTTTGAACACAGCATTTAGCAACTTGATTTCTGATGTAGTTGACAGACTCAGATAAACACATTCAGTTAGTGTATACGTAGGTGGTATTTGTTCCCCCTTTCATGGGTGACAGTGAGCTTTTCTGAGAGTGAGAAGCAGATTAAATTGTAACACCAGCTTCACAGTCACTATGAATTGGGTGAAGTTTTGCAACTTCAACAGTGGATCCTATGGTATTCTTCAATGGGGATATTCAGAATGGTTGTGTATTTAGGAATTGAACTTGATGATTCTAATAGATTCTTCCAACTTGAGATGTTCTATGGTTAGTATTAGATTTAGTATTGTTTTTGGCAATGTATTTACTGCATCTAACCTCAAGGTGCTCCCAAGATCCTCCCAAACATTCATATCTCCCTTAATCTGCATTAGTTCTACTTTTCTCTGACCCTTTTTTAACCATTATTTATTGCACAAATATGGTCTAGTGGGGGGTATTAATGAAGGTTGATGTTCGAAACATTAAACCACTGCTGACATTCTTCCTGTCACCTCTTTAATTCATATCATAGGAATTTTTCTTGTTCTGATTATATGTTTTGCAGTTTTTATAGCAGAAAATCATGAAATTTTTACTTTTACTATTTAACTCTGTCTTCCATGAGGAAAACAGAGAAAGTAGCACATTCCTTCCAATTATACCAAGCCAAAAAAGACGACGGGCGTTTCATAGGTGTTTTAGTCAATAGTGAAAATTATTTTAGGAAAGAGTCTGCTTTCAATATGATTTACAGTCTAGACATAGAGTTTCCTGAGCCTCATCAATTTATTGAAAAAGTTACACCCATTAGGAAAGGGTATAGGGATGGAGTAGCTGAGGGAACACCTTAGCTTGTATTTGAACCCTGGTCTCAGCATGTGACAAGGGGAAAGATCCAGCTGTTATTAAAATCAAGATCACAGGATAACTTGGCCCCATGAAATGATAATAACGATACAGGGTGGAAGGACCTCAGGCTCAAGGGCTCTGCAACTTCTGTTTTGTTGTTTGCTCCTGAACACCAAAGGACCGACCATATATCCCTTTACAGCTTGATTCTGCTCCTATTAAAGGCAACATAACCCCTGTTGCCCTAAGCAGGACTGGGTCTTTACAACCAGAACCTTTTATGTATCTGATAGAACAGTGTCCTCTGTGTCAGTTCTGTTCAATGTGTTTCGTAACTTCATCTCTTTGCCTTCACGTTTGGTGCTGCATGAAATTCAATTGTGACAGGTGTTTCAGCAGTGCTTTACTGATGTGGTTTTCCCCTTGAAATTAATGTCTTTATAATCACACACATTTAGAGATTAAAGAGGCATTTGATGAAGTACAATGGACTAAGTTCACTTCTGGCTTTAATGTCATATTCTTACCTTAAGTACAAATATTTTATGTTGTCTTTTCTTATGTCAGTGATTTTTAATGTCTCCATAAAATGACTTGTTCTTTGAGTTGCAAACTCATATTTGTTTTCAGTTAACTCTACTTGTATATCCCTCAGGAACAGAATTACAGTCATGGAAGCTGATGCAGTGAATTTGGTGGTTTATAAGTAGGAAATACTTAGATTTTGGGGCATGTGCAGCCTTTCATGTACAAAGTTCTCATTTTAATATACCTCAGGCTACTGGCTTTACGATTTACAGTTAATTAGGATTCTGATTTGAGTTGAAAATTCCAATACCTATATGCTTTTGTACATGCATTTCAGATCATGCTGGCTGAAGCAAATAACTGTGACTGCAGTCAATAAATGAATGTATACCACAGGGAGCAGCCCTTCCCCCGCCCTTCTCTGACAACCTGTAAGAAAATCCTACTGTGTTCCCAGTTCACAGCAATATCATCCTGACATCACTGTGTGATAGCTAGATTTGCTTGCCTATCAGTTAACAAAATCCCAATACCATACTCTTACTCTTCGCAAAGTCTCAAAATCCCTAATGTATCCCATATTTGCTCTCACTGCATTTCATGCTCAAATTGAACTCTTTAGATAACTGAGTTCTAATCTGCACATGGTATATGCAACTACTATTAGGATCAGTCCTCACTGAATAAATGTGTGGAAGGGTAAGTAAAAACCACATAAACCTTTATGAAGCACCCATCTATGCCCTACAAAAATACCTGCTCATACTGTAAACTTTTAAAATAGAATCACTCAATCAATAAACTACTTGTGGGTCTGTGTTTCTGCAGAATTACAGACGATATACAAGACAGAAAAAATACAGAAAAATCAGCAAAAGAACTAACTCATGGGGTTTGCCCAAGGTCTCCTGTCACGCTAGTAACAGAATAGGAAATGAAATTTAATAAAGAATCGTTTCTTATGTCCCTATTAGCAAATCATGCCATAGTATGTCTACAAAGTCCAATGAAAGAGATACACATTAAAGCTATAAACAGCTGAATCAGAACTAGGTGTTCTCCCATCCAAGTGGTATTTTTATATACCGGCAAATGAGTACCTTTACAGAAGCCAAGAGACCTGTATCTGCTGCTTTTAAATCAGGATGGCCAGAAGTATGTTGAGACAAGAGTGAAAGAAAGAAGCAAAAGGAAACAAATCATATGAGCAAGCTTAAGCTGCTTTTGAAAGTCAATTTAATTTGAATAAAAGGTACTTTTGAAATAATCTGCTCTTTAACGATAGAGAAAAACTACAGTAAATCCCAAAGTAACAATGGTTAAAGCCAAAGCTTGAGGTTAGGGAAAGGAAGTCCAGCTACTGTTTAAAGCACACTTTTTTAATCCACGATTTTATTCCCATCTTTGCCACAGACCTATTGTGTGTTGCCAAGAATATAATTTACTCCATAAGAGGTAAGTATTGTTCTATACATTAAGGAAAAAAAAAAAAAAAGAGGCATATTGAAGTTAAACACATTTCAAGAAGCTATTTCCAAGTCAGATTGCCTCCATTTTTGACTATGCATCTTAAACTACCTGTTGTTCAATATTCAGAAATTGGTGTTCCAACACTGTCCTTTGAATATTAACCCTTGACTTTAATGTGTCTTCATTTACTCAAAAACTAACTTGCAAAAGATGCTGCAAGTCTACTACCAAGGTCTACTATCAATACACTCACTTTGTGTATTCTTTCCATTCTCCAAACAGGTTTAAAAGAAAAGACTTGCTGGGAAAAAATGTGGAAACCAAACAGAAGCTTCTGGGCTTTTTTGAGCTTAACAAGGAAATAATTGCATGCAAAATGTTCTTCCTGGCATCCCATCCAACAAGTCATTAATACAGGATGCACCATGAGCCAGATAGCTGTTGCAATGCCCTGTGTGCTGTGACTGGAAGAGGCAGCGGCAATCTCAGTATTTAAAACCCTGTTCCTTTTAGTTCATATGTGTGAACACAGGTTTTGCAGCGGTGTGTAAAATAGGTCAGAAGAATTGTACTCTAAAAGTGCCCATTCCTCTCCAAAGCTATAAATAAATCCTGAGATCCCTTATTCAGACACGGATATCAGCCCTTTATATCTTTAAAATTAAGTCAAGGAAGCTCCACCACAAAGGACAAGGTCACTTACAGCTTCAGAGGACTGCAAATCCTTATATTCCTACTGAGAATGTCTATAAAATTCAAGCAATTAAAAAAAAATATTGTAGCATATGCAACAAGTCTGGAGCACTTAGGCCATAGACTGAGTGTGAAAAAGCTAGTGGCACATGTGATGGGTTACTGGGGGTCCCAGGGATGGCCGGCAGCCCTTGCAGGCCCTGGTCATCCTGGGTGTTGCACCACAGGGACACTCAGAGGGAGAAACTTGGTCAGCTTTGAAAAGCATGTATTTTAGCAGCAACCAGGAGCAAAGCTGCTGGGGTGGCTGGTGTCACCAGGACATTACTCCTGCAGTTTGCAGGGTAATTTTTGGCATGTTAACATGCTACACTTCATTGATCCACATTTGATACAACAGCAACACAAAATTTTCTTGTGTATGGGAGAAGTTGCACAGACCATTTCCACTGCAATAGACTATCCATCACCTGGAGCTTTTCCTTGTACCACAGGATTTGAAGGGCCTTGAGTTATGCTCACCTGAAGTTGGTTCAAGATCTCTCTCCAATGAGCATGACAGAAAAAATGCATTAGAACACCTTGGTTCTTTCCTGAAGGATTAATAGAGATGTATATGCAAGGCAGTATAAGCAAATACAGTGGGTGGGCGTGTGGAGCAAACATTTCTCACTGCTGAGAGGATGGGCAAAGTACGCAGCTCAGGGTGTGGGTGCATCCAACTGATACTGCTAACCAGCAAATGGCTGGAGTCCTAAATCTAATGCACTGCTGTCACACTCAGTCAGGTCTAGTAATTCCTTCAACAATTGTATGAAACTGAGAAATCCCTGAGATTTCCTGCCCTTGTGGCTCCTTCTAAAATTCAGAGAATCATGAAATGTTTGGGATTGAAAGGGGCCCCTGGATATCATGTAGTCAAATGCCCCTGCTAAAGCAAGTTCACCTAAAACAGGTTGCACAGGATCACATTCATGCATGTTTTGAATATCTCCAGAGAAGGAAGCCTCACAACAACTCTGTTTCTTTCAAAGGAAAGAAGTTTTTCCTCACGTTCAGATGGGACTTCCTGTGTTTCAATTTGTGACTATTGCCACTTGTCCTGTTGCTGGGTACCATCAGAAAGAGACTGGCCCATTCTCTTGACACCAGCCACCCCAGCAGATACTTGTGTGTCTTGATGAGATTTGCTCTCTGTGTTCTCTTCTCGAAGCCCAACTCCCTCAGCCTTTTGCCATAAGAGACATGCTCCTGTCCCCTAATCATCTTCGTAGATGATTCATGGTTTTATTAAAGAGGAGAGTTCTGTTCTCCAGCTTACATGTGTTCTTGACCAATTTACACTGAATTGTTTCAGCCATACTGATTAAATAAAGTTGCCTAGGTACATAGTAGCATGTAGAGATATGCATTAGTCATTGGTCATCATGTTTAGACTCAATTCTCAACCATTAACTGAGTGAATTCCAATAGGCCTAATTTTGCTATACAGAATATCCTTAAATTACCAAGAGGGAGGAATTTTGGCCAAGACATACATCGGGAAGATCATTCTCTCTGGATTTAGTTAGCTTCCTGAAACAGCAAGTTGCTATCCTTTTTCTTTTTTTCTTTTTTTCTTTTCTTTTTTTTTTTCTTTTTCTGAAAAGATTTCAGTTGTCCCTACTGGCAGACATTTAATGGTCAACACTCTTATTAATATTGTCTCACACATCAAGCAATATCATCACCACTTAGGCTAAGTTTTTTCTAGAAGTACAAGATACGTGGGGTAGAAACCTCATTGTCTATAGGAATTTTTGGAATGTGTTTGATAATAACTTTTTTTCCACAATGGCATAAAGAATGCGGGGGAAGGATACCAGTATAAGTAGATATGTTCTTCCATAGCAAACATCATTTTGTCCATTCTAATTGATTAGAAAGCAGAATTGTACTACTGTTTCCTGCAACTACAAGGAAATGTATGGTATATTAGTTGCTTTTAGGAATTTGAAACAAACTGATACTTTACTTTTTTACTCATTATCAATTCCATAACTTACTAGCAGGCCTTTGAAGGCCTGCAGGAAGGTGTTCAGCTATGCAGGAGGTAGGAGAGATAATAACAGATATACCTGAGTAATGTCTGCTGGAAGTAAGGTCAGAATTGGGTAGAGACATATGCATTTACTGTAATTCAGGAATTATCTGGATTTGGCTGATTATATAAAACGTATTGTTTCAATATATGGGACCTTATTTGAAACCCATTACAATCAATAGAAAGATTTGGCTTTTGTTCAAGCTTTTAAACTGGAGAAAAGCCTATGATATATGGCCCACTGTCATATTATCACAAAGTTATTTAACTGATAATGGCCTTTTCCCTTAAACAATTTCTTTGAAGAAACAATAGCTTGTTTTATTGTGATCCTTTCTCCCTGTGTATAATTTTTGTTAACCAAGCGGTTTTTTATACTAAGGTCTGGATGGAAAACTGTTTTTCATAAACTGCTATCCCTTATGCATTTGAAATCCCATTGAGCAGATGATGCTTAGAGACTTTGATCAAGGAATTGAGCTCATCTCCTTTAACCAATTAATTTAAAGTCATATCCTCAGCAGTAGCTGTTCATGTCATGTTTTTATATGGAGCAGAGTATTACCAATAACTCATCATTCATCAGAAATAGGAGACTGCCTAAGAAAGCACATTTGTCAGTGAGTGAGAGCTAAGCATCTACTACTAAAACACGAGTGTGGTTAACTGTTAACAGATATTACAGCAACTAAATGAAAAGCCTCATGTTAAAGTTTAGGTCTTCTTTAAATTGCCATTTCAGTCATGTTCACATCTTGATAAAAAGGAAGTATAATTGGAGAGCAATTCTCAGATCCTAAAAGGGTAAAAAGATGATGTGGTTTGTTTATCATGAAAGACTGCTATTCCAACTACTAATCTTTCTGTCCTAGGAAGTGTCTTATTCTCTTTTCTGTGTTGGAAAGCTGCCTAACAAATGTATTTTCCAAGACAATGAAGGAAGCAGACCTCTATTCTTTCTTATCAATTTAATCTCTTTCATTCAGCTGACAATAACGTCCTCCTGTAGGCTAGGTCTCTTTCCACATGAATTACTAAGTGACAAGTTACTTTTGCTTTTTCCTTGGTTTTTTTCCAGATACCAGAATCTTAAAATGTAATAAAAAGGATTATTGGTACACACATTATTTTTAACCATAAGAATACCTAAAAGAGACAAAGTATTCAGGGCTCTACTAATGTAAAAACTTGCAGACACTGTTACTGCAATCATAATTATTCCTGGCATTTTATCGTTCAGTATTTTCATACTCCTTTTGAACTAAAAAATTACTCAAAGAAGACTAGAGAGAAACTGTTGGTTTCTCTGTAACAAATCCATGTCTGAACCCTGATTAAGTCAGAAAGAGTTTAAGATTTTGTCACTGAGATGAATTAATTACAAATCCTATATTGCCCTCTGCCTCAGTTTCTCCTTTTGCTAGATATTCATTGTTTTGTAAAACTGGCTTTTTCAAGCACAATCTTGATGCAGGAAAATGTTGTCAATTTTAAAATACTGCCCAGATAAGTCATCTTGAAAAAAAAATTACTGTCAAAATACTGAAAATAAAATGTGCCTAAGAACATTTCATTATATCTATTAAACAACCTTTGTCTTTTCATTACTAGGAAATGTGAGAAAGAGAAAAGGTAAATAGCCCTTTACAAGAAACAAACATCTTTAGTATTAAAGACATAAAATTAAAATTCTGTGACAGAGAAATAATTTAACGACTTTCATAAAGGAAAACATTCTTCCCCCTCTGCCCACCACCAGTCCCCTAAACAAATCCTGATTATGCAGAACTCAAAATCTCCTTTATGTGGCAATGGAAGTATTTTATTTTGATTTTTGAAGTTGATCTGGAAATTAACTGGAGTGAAAAAGGTGTATCTCTCTCTAACCAGTGACAAATTCAGAAAGAACAGCAATTTTGACATTTTTAGTTAGAAAAAGTTTCTTGGGAAAAAAACCCAAAACTTTAGAGCGTCCATAGGGCATGCAATGTTAACTACCTGAATTCATGATTGTGTGTTCACCTGGCATTTTATCTGCTAGACAACATGATAACCCTGAAGAGGCACAAGTGCCAAGAAGAACACATTGACACTGTCCACAGACAGAAGCACTACATTTCCTGTAGAGATGTTTACCTCTCTTATTGTCAGTCCTGTCTAGATGAGGAGGGAGCCCAAGCTGTATCCATCTTGGGTAACATCAGGGAGCAAAGAGATGCTCCATTTCCCTTCCCTGTCCTGAGGTAAAATGTTGCTTGAGGAACAGTCTTTGGTGCATGATTGGAAAGCTTTGCCCTACCTGTACTGGTTACATAAGGAAAAAGTTTTTATTAAGACAAGAGTAAAGAAAAAGTGAAATAACATGACATCATACTGAGTCTTACAACAAGTACATGAGGACAGGGCAAGTTATCATCAGCCTCAATCAGAGTCTGGACTTTCCATTTCAATGAACTATGTTAGAAAGCATAAAGTGTTCATATTTATGTAAGTTAGTTAGCAGATTGTTGTCAGAAAAGATGAGTAAGGCTTTGTCCTGGTTTAGGGCAAATTTGGGAGGAAATCTCCGAATGGGGTTCCTCTGA
>JANPWX010000537.1:745280-767009 GCA_024734555.1 Trochalopteron elliotii
ACCTCGGGTGTTAACTAACCAGGTGGCCTTTGCCAGATGCTGCTCCCAGTTCTTGAAAGATCCCCCACCCAATGCTTTCAAGGTGGTTTTTAACAGTGCGTTGAATCTTTCCCCTTTCCCAGCAGCTGGTGCATGATAGGGGATATGGTACACCCACTCAATGCCATGTTCCCTAGCCCAGGTATTGATAAGGCTATTCTTGAAATGAGTCCCATTGTCTGACTCAATCCTCTCAGGGGTACCATGCCTCCAGAGAACCTGCTTTTCAAGGCCTAGAATGGTGTTACGGGCTGTAGCATGAGGCACAGGGTAGGTCTCCAGCCACCCGTGGTGGCTTCTACCATTGTGAGCACGTAGCGCTTACCTTGACGTGTCTGGAGTAGTGTGATATAATCAATCTGCCAGGCCTCCCCATACTTATATTTGGACCACTGTCCACCGTACCGTAGGGGCTTCACCCGCTTGGCCTGCTTGATTGCAGCACATATGTCACAGTCATGGATAACCTGAGAAATACTGTCCATAGTTAGGTGCATCCCTCGGTCTCCTGCCCACTTATAGGTGGCATCTCTGCCCTGATGACCTGAGGCATCATGAGCCCATCGAGCCAGGAACAACTCTCCCTTGTGTTGCCAATCTAAGTCTATTTTTGACACCTCTATCTTTGCAGCCTGATCTACCTGCTCATTGTTTCGGTGCTCCTCATCAGCTCTACTCTTGGGGACATGGGCATCTACATGACGGATTTTTACAGGTAGCTTCTCTATCCGAGTGGCAATGTCTTTCCACTCTTCGGCAGCCCAAATTGGTTTTCCTCTACGCTGCCAGTTAGCCTTTTTCCACTTCTTCAACCATCCCCATAAAGCATTGGCTACCATCTATGAATCAGTATAGAGGTAGAGCTTTGGCCACTTCTCTCTTTCAGCAATGTCCAGGGCCAGTTGAACAGCTTTGAGTTCAGCAAGTTGGCTCAATCCACTGTCTCCTTCCATGGCCTCGAAGGTCCTTCAGGGAGAGGGACTCAATAGTGGCTCCTGATTGTGTGCCAGTGGGTTGGACATTTGACCTTGTGCCAGCTGGTTGGACTCTTGATTTTGTGTCAGTTTGGTCGGCTTCTGATTGGGTGTCAGTTGGTTGGACATCTGATTGGGTGCTGTCGGGAGGCATCATTGAGTGTCCTTCACCTGGATCATCGTCCACTGGTCGATCGGTTTTCTGTGCTTGCTTCTTTGCCCCAGCAACTGCCAGGGGCTTAGGCTCACTGTCTGGTTTAGCTGCTGATTTATCTTTCTGGCCCCCTGCCTCTATCTGCTCCCCTACCTTATCTAGCAGTGTGCGGTAAGCATATGCCAGGGCCCAGCTTATTGCAACAATCCTTTTTTCCTTGGAATTATCCTGGCACTTCTCTTTCAAGTATTTTCCCACCTCAGCCGGGTTCTGAATGTGTTCATATGGAAAATCCCAGGCTACAGGGTCAGAAAATTCCTTCAGGGTTTGGCCCATATCCTCCCATTCTCCACTCCACTCAGGATTTTCCACACCTGGGCCTCCTTCTGGGTCAGGGGTCTCATCAGCCCCTCTGGAAATCTCAGACCTCACTCTAGACAAGCTGCAAACCATATAGAGGAAGCTCACCAGATGAAATACCAGGAAGATGGTATCTTTAACATTCAGGGGACACTGAACATTCTCCAAAAGTGATGTGATCCATTCAAAAGATACGAGGGACAGGAAAGACTGAAAAGCTTCATACCCTGTTCCTCCTCTAACAAAGTGGGTGCAATTATTCATAAATTCCCAAAACATGCTGCTGGAACTAGGACGCATGGTAGGACGAAGAAACCATAAACCATACATACCTGCCACAAACTCCAGTACCTTCATAAACTTCCTATAAATCATGATCACTAACCCTAACAAAATAGCAATCCTAATTCGTGCATCTCTAGTGTAAAAGCTATGTGTTAGGGACAACATTGGAGCTAGTTCTGGATAAGAAAACAAGCCTAGGGACCAGAAAGGTATTAGAACCTCAAAGAAACCTAGGGAACAGAAATACAGCAAGGACTCTATTCCAATAGACATTAGGGATTCAAGGGGCAACATGGCTACTCTATCCCCACACAAAGAACAACCAAAATGCACTTAATAATCAATACAAGTTTTTTCCACTCTCTCGAGCCCCACAGTTGGGCACCAATATTAATGTATGTCCTGGTTTAGGGCAAATTTGGGAGGAAATCTCCGAATGGGGTTCCTCTGAAAAGCAAATCCAAACAGCCCCTCCCCCCAGCCAGTCCGGGGAAAGAACTCCCTCAGAGAAGAGTGGAAAAAAACCCTATTTATTTAACAAACAAAATGCCCACAAGCATAAAGAATGAATAATAATAATAACAATAATAATAATATGAAACAATAAAACCTCTCACTGCTCCGAAGAGAGATGGCAAAACTGAGAGTCTGTGCCAGGAGTCTGTTTATCAGTCCCAGTCGCTTCGGTGCTGGAAAATGCCGAGTCCCGGCCCGGTGGGCCACGGGTGCAAGATCCCGGTGCTCCTCTGGGTTTTTTCAGTCCAGAGCAGATTTAAACAGTCCCAAAGAGAAAAAAATAAAAAAAACACCCAGTCCAGGAAAGCTTCTTTGCCTCAGCTAGCTAGACTAACCAAGGGGAAAAAAACCTCTCTCTGGCTGCCCTCCGTGCATCCAATGAAGGAAAAAAAAAACAACCACACAGTCCCAAGGACGAGAGCAGATTCAGAGGAGTGAGTTTGTTTCTCAAAACAAACTGTGCACTTCTTCTTTCCCTGTTCACTCTCAGAACCAGTCTTAAGGGTACAGAACACAGAACAGACGATGTGGGGATACAGGCATCATAGTCACCCTAGGACAGGCTTCATGGGGGCTTCCTAAACCATAATTCTGTTTTCATTTTGCATCAAAATTTTTCAACAATTTTGAGGGGGAAAGAAAAAAGTTGAAGAAGAAAAGAGATTAGTAATTTGCTCTTACTTGCCATTTGCTTGCATCAAAACTCTGCCTGCCTTTTGATTCAGCTGTTCCATTGGCATGTGAATATACTTAGACAAATAGGAAATATAATGAGAAACATGCTTCCTTATAGTATTTCCAATTGGAAATAGCACAAGGAAAAATGCTTTGTCTTTTTATTCCTAAACAGAAATAATCTAAGAAAGCTTATCCCTCACAACATTCCCTGGTTGCTTAAATAGGTGACACATGTTGGGGGAACATTTTTCAGTAAACTTCTCTGGGATGGGAAGTGATTCAGCTGTCATGTAGCTCACTGCTTCACTGGAGGAGTAGTTGGTACACCTGAGAAGCAACCTGAATTCACATTTGAGACAAACCATACAAAGTAGAGTAAACCTAATGACCCAAGGTCTCAGGGATCTACTTCAGAAAATTGTCATGGTGCCATCAGAGAGAGTGTATTAGAGACTAGAATTGAGGAGTCAAAGAGGCAGATTTCCTGCAGCTAGTGTGTCTATAGCTATAAGTATTGTTGAAAATCAGGGCTGATTCTCTTTTCACACAAGCTTTATTCAGTGTATCTATTGATCTGCTTGGTATAAGAGAAAAGCAACAGGCTTGTTTCCTTTCCTTGAGAAAAGGAAATTTCTCAAATATATATGTTCAAGTTATGTACCAATATAAACCAGCAAGAAAAATCATAGCATCTGCATTTATAATGGGATTTAAATTCATGAAAGCAGCTCAAGAGCCACTCTAGTTTGGAAAGCAATCTGCTACATCCCATTGACTCTGATAAGGGGTTGTTTTCTTTTACTACTGATATTGAGGAACTGATTTAGAATACTCATATTTGAAAATCCTGAAATATTGATTTGCTTTATTTGTATCCATCTGTCTTTCTCTTGTCTCTGCTTCAACAGAGTCCAGATAAAATCAGCTTGCAGCAATTGTTTTGGGAGGTGTTTGCACAAGTTCTGCTACGCAAATCAAGTAGGCCTGTTTTCACTGTTGTCCTAATGATAAAGTTTGGATTGTTCCCACCATCATTTTGAACCCCAGCATTCACTATCTTTCACTTGGTCTTGAATATAGGGAAAATTAGGGAAATATAGAAGAAGTTGCAGGATTCTGTTTTTTTTTATTTGCCCTAGTAGAACTCAGGACACCTCCAAACCCACTCTAAACACCTCCACTGCCACGGGGAGGAAATTAGTGGAATTAGGTTCTACCAGACCTCCAGTACAGTCCTCTGGTAACACACCTTTTTCTACATCACATGTTTTGTCTTTGTGTCTTTAGCAAAGTAGGATAATTTTGTTTTAGATAAACAAGTGCATTATTTAAACTTCACAGTGCTGTGATCTAAACCATTCCCAAACTTTTTTACGTATCTTGGTAACTACTGTCCAGCTCCAGAAATATTTCATTGTCCTCTAATTAACAATTTTTTTAATTAAACATGAAGGGTTTTTTGATACAACATTTAAAAACACCATCAAAATAAATGAATGAAAATAAAGGTGAAATAATGGAGAAATAAAGGTGACCCCTAAGCCCTCTGTGAAACCATCAAAATGTCATCTTTATTAATTAAAAACACACAAGAATGTTTTATAATACAAGTATGTGACAAAATGCTTTCTTTTTCTTCCTTATTGGTTTAACAAAATTTGCAATATTGATTTTCACCAAGAAATACAGAACAATAAACTGTGGGAATTACCTCCATGATATTAAGTGTGCTGTTGTTTTTCAAGTTTTCTGACAAACAATACACATAATTAAAAAAAAAAATGAAACTGACTATTTAATTTCTTTCCTTTGTGTGAATGCACATATGAACTCCAAAAAATTGTAAGCTTCACACTTTATGTTCATAAAACTGGTTTCCACCACATTGCATTGTCTGTTTAAACTGAGCCAGGGAGGCAAAATCCTATGGATGCTCTGGGTAGAAACCCCATGGTCAGCAGTGTCAGCTCTGCTTCAGTTGGTTTGTATCATCAGACAACTCCAGAGGGGTTTTACAGCATGAGTGGTTGGATGCTGAAAGACTTTGTTATGGAATCTCTTTGCTGGAGTAAGTTTGCCTTACTGGGTACTGCATCACACTGTATTTCATCACCACACAGGAGCAATAAAACAAGAAGAGGAACTTTAAGGTTGCTTTAGAGAAGAAGGTTTTGCAATGCAGAAATAAATGAAACTGGTATCTGCCCTGACCAGTGCTTGTCAATGTAAGTCCCCTGGGGGTGCACATCAGCTGTATGTTGAGGGTCATCCGTATTGAACCTTTTGCACCTGGCAAGATGCCCCTTAGTCAGAAGTGCCAGAAGCCCCATTCAGACACAGCAGAAAAGAAAGGCTGTGTGATTTTTTTTATTGTATATTGCTAATTGGGTCCTGCCTTTCAAGCATCTCTGATACACTTTGTTAACAAAATTTCCAGAAGAACTTCTAGGGAAGCAGCTTGCACGGATAAAGCTCAATCTCAAGATCCTGTATTTGCAAGCTGTGCAAATCAAAAGTTTTCTAAAGAATAGCTCTTTTGTAATATGCGCTGCAAGTATCAACCAGGCTCTTTAAACAGTCTCAGCAGCCCCACCAGCAGGATGCACAACCCTACTGACTGATCTTCCAGACCAAACAGATGTTTTAAGATACTCGGATTTATTACGCTTTGAAAAGCTTAGTAGAAGAAGCAAAACTGTTAAATTTTTACAATCCAGTATGTAATCATATACAAGTGCAGTAGAATAAACTTCTCCCCTTCCACACCCAATTTCATCATTGGAATGGAAATCATGGTGTTAGCACCTAGGAGAGAGAGTTGCATCTGCATGCCATGAGAGGAAGAGATCACATAATGGTTTGTAAGGCATATCAGATTTATTCTGTGAGGTAGATAAAGGTCTTTTAAAGGTCTTACTCCACTTGTGGAATGAATTTCTTATCATGTATAAATTCTGTGTAAAACATTTCTTTTTCCAGGATGTAGTTTGTTTTCTGAGAGGGGAGAGAGAAGCTAAATATTTCCACTCCTGTATAACAGAAAAACCTCTGATTTCAAAAAGATCACACCCTGAGTGGTTAGTTAATACTGGAAACATAAAAAGGTACAGTGTTCTGAAAGATCATTTCATTCCAGCAAAGCTTTTCTAACCACAAACAGAGTAAAAAATTTTGCAATATAACGATAACCAAAGAATAATGGCAATTTTTATAGGAAAATAAGTGCAATTTTGGGAGTCAAAGCAAATTTTAAAATGCTATAAATTATATCCAAAAAAACCAGAAACAAGCCTCAGAAGCTGTTTTGAGTTGGTTCATAACCATATTTCCTTTGCTAAAACAATAAATATTCTGAGTTTCATTTCATACAAGAAGCTTACAGAACACAGCAAAAGGCATACCTAATTTTTTCCAAGAAGAAGTGAAACAGATAATCTGATAAAACAGTATCAAAATTCTTCCGAAGAGAACTTAGGACATGAAAATGATTTAGTGACACCAGTCCAAACAACAGTGAACTCATGAAGAGGGTTTCCATCGGCTTCAGCAGGCTTCCGGAAGGGCACAAAATGATTCATGGAACTGCTGACAGGGGAAGAGATTTAACTGGCAGTCTTGCTGCTCTGTGCCATTGTCCCTCTTCCCAGAGTGAACTGTATCCCTTCACTTTGGGAAGTTCTCCCATGTTTGGCTCACTCTATACCTGACCACAAGGGCAGGGGCTCTGCAGGGAGCCATTCTCAGGTGGTAGGAATGCAGGGAGCATCCCCACCATTCCAAGGAAGGTTCTGGACATAACAGAAGTGAACGCTATAAGGCAGTTAGTTAATTGTGCTGTCAAATGGAGACTGATTTCTACAGCTTCAAACTGACTAGTTTTGTGTCATAAAGTGAGCCAGTTGCACTTCACATAACCAGTAGCAGAGAGGTTCTCCTTTTTGGTTGGTGAGAGGAAACAAAGTTATTTTCTTCCTGAATATTTGAGCCCTTCAAGTCTATATATCTCTACATTCCCCCTTTTTAAGACAGCTATATCACTATTCCACAGTATTAAAATGCCACATTCTATTGCAGGCCAGCAGGGAAAACAATTCTGAGATAAAATATTCAAGATTTTTGTATTTTATTTGGATTATTTTGTAGACAAAGTCACATGTTTATTGTTATCACTGCTATTTTTTTTTACTTATTCACAGTTGTTATATTCTTTAGCAAAACGTTCTGGTTCAGTCTTCTCTCATTGAAGAAACATGGCCACAAGTTGTTAGATCACTATGATATTTAAGAATTCACCTGGGTTTGTCATAGGCACAGAAATATTAGCAGATGGCAAAGCAATTGAATGATGACGTGTCCTTGGCAACCCAGGACCTCATAACCTTCCAACTGGACTCTAGCAGCGTGATCTATCTACCATAAAAATTCCAGTCTTTAGGAAATTGCAGTTAGCATAGAGCACAGCAATAGACATTTTCATCAAAGGGGGATGCTGTGTGTGCCAGCCTTGTCTTCTGATTGCTGTGCTGTTCATCCACTGAGTATTGCATACAGTTTAGATTGCATGCTTCTCTGCCAGAACTAATTTGAGGGCTGTACATCCTGAAAGACATTATCTGTATTTCAGGATCTCAACAATTTTCAAATATTGCTCTCCTCAGGTAGAAGTGCTATATTATAAAAACAGGAGGGTTTTTTTGTTTGGTATAGAATAATTTTTTTTTGTACTAGTCAAGACCACTTCAAATACCAGCTGCAAAACAGTTTTTCAACTTTCACTAATGCACTTACAAAGCATAAAGGGACCTCCTTATCTGTTCTTAAAAATGCAGAAGAAACCTGTTTTGACAGTTCTTAGCAATGCTGTTTTAGGCATTATTGAACTGCTCACACAAATCTGAGGAGAACTGAGTGCAATGGGGCTGTCCACAGAGCTAGGTCAACCATCAGAAATGAGGTGGTCACATTAATTCTGCCTGCATTAATCAGCCCTGCCAAGGCATCCATGCACTAGTCCACATGGAGCACTGACATGGCTCCAGCCCCTTTTTCTGGGCATCAGGGCCTTCAGAGCTGGACTGGATTTCTCTCTGTTCTACTGCCTTGTGCAATCCAAACACATTCAGTGGTACCCCTGCAGCAGTTTAACAAGAATTATCTCTGTATGATGTCCCCCTTGATCTTACCATACCCATTCAAGGTAAAAAGACATTATATGCACACATTATATCAGCAAATTAGAGTACCAAATACTCAAATGGATCACTTATCCCCAGTAAATTGACACACCCAAAATTCCCTAGGCATGGCAAATCATTAACTCTTACTTTTGATTGGGATGCAAACTTTCCATTTCATGAAAAATTCCAAAGCCTCTCAAAAGTCTTCTGTTCTGGAATGAAGTCTATATCAAGAAAAAGGGCTGTTGTGAACAAAAGTACTTTAATTTTCTTGGAAGTAAGAGTGTTAAAAACTGTGTAGCTCAAATGAAGATGTTTTAGTTGATGGTTATCTTTCATATATTTGTAGTTACAATGAAGTAGGAATTTATGACATGAAGAAGAGGCAAAATTGTTCACAAAAAACTTTAAAACAATTGTGCATAGTTGAAACATAATGCACATACTTTTGAATTATCTACATGCTTCATAGGAGAAATTCCTACACAAAAGCTTTTTAGCTTTCTCTTGGAAAAGGACCATTTAAAATAATTTTCATCTTGGTCTAGCCCCAAGTTTCCACTGCTCCTTTATCAAAGCCACAAGGTACTGTATACTTGGATTGTGAGTGATCTGACCAGAAGACAGACTCCCTCCTGTGAAATTTTTACAAAATCTGTTTACTATACTGATTAAATCATGAACTTTTCCAATTTTTTTTCTCATTTCTTACTTGGAACTGCAGTTCCTAATTAGAACTGGTGAATCAGGAGGTGAAGAAAATTTACGGCTTACTTTGTTCTTGAGCTCTTGAGTCTTGCCTTTTACCCTGCGTGTGAATTCCTCCTGTCGTCATAAAAAGCTTAAAGTTGTTATTTTTAATAATGTCTTAGGTTAGATTTATAAGAATGACTAGAATTTCTCATAATTGCTAAAAATCATATCCTCTTCTTTTTTTGCTCAATTTCCTCTAGATTTTCCATTTTTTTAAAATTAGTATGACATTGGTCTGTTTTGTGTAGTTATTGCTGGAATCTTGCTCTTGATTTGGCATGACTAGGAAAAGTTGTTTTGCCATTATTCTTTTGATCTAATGGAGACTTTTTTTGAAACAGAAATCTTCTCTTCCAGTAACCATGTTAGTAGGCTAGTTTAATAGACCCCTAAACCCCCTCACTCCTGATGTGCTGAATTGCATGGGGAGCAGATCACCCTGAATAAAACTTACCTTACAAAAGGGAAAAAAAGATGGTTGAGTTTTATCTGTTTGTTTGGTTTTGTGTGAGCTTTTTTTGGGTTTTTTTTTTGTTTTTTTTTAATGTAGATCAGTTCTTTGATACATTCCAACAAGTGTTTTGTTTCCTTTCTCACTGTCTCAAGGCAGCCCTTGCTGGCCAACTTGCCTTGATATGCCCTGACCTATCTCATCACATATGACATGGTAGAGTCCTAGTGGGACGTAGTAGTATGATATTCAGAGGTTTCTTGTGTCAAAAGAGGAGTTGGTTACTTAACTCTGGGATGCATGATATTCTGCGCATCTGATTTGGGTGAGGACATGAAGGAGTGAACAGAAAATGTTAATTAGCTCCCTAATATGAATTAACAAACAAAGAGTTACTCAAGATGGTGTCTTTGTCCGAGAATAAGGAGTTTCTGCATGGCTGGTATTCTCATCCCAGATGCACACAGAGTAAGTTTGTAACCAGGTCAGGTCTTCAGTTATAACTGGCAGACATTTTCAATTCTTAAGAAAAGTAAATTGTCTTTTTTTGTACAATAGCCTGTTGTTAGAGCAGCCATGTAAAAGGTGGGTAACCTGAGACGAATTCTCCATTTCAAGATAACTAAACCCACATCTCCTATAAAATCACAATAAAATCCTCAGAGAAGATTCTTGAACTGAAATTACCTTAAAGATGGGGACAGTTACCTAGCTACTGTGCTGCCTCTAAGAATGGTAGCATTCTTGAACCTAGCAGAATTCCTTAAACTTAATGATTTTTTCTTGAAAAAAAAGTGGAGTTATCTGGAGCCTCTCAGGTCTGATAACAGTTGGTTGTGGTGGTTTTGGAGGTTACTATCTTAATTGTCTGATTTTGGTCCAGTTGTGGTTTTTTGCATCTAAGTGCTATTTTGGAGCTCATCTGGTTTCACCAGTAGAAATTCAGGTTTTGCCATTAGGCAAAAAACCATCATTCTCTTGACACTTCAAAATAATTCTTTTTAACAGCCTGAGCTCCTGTATCATTTTGGAGAGTTCCTTAGTTAGAAACATCTGATAGTAGGCCCTAGGCCAGAGGAAAATCATAGGGGTGTTCATCAGCTGAATTGCCACACTAGATTTTGCTGTCAATAAAGAAACATTTAGTCAACTTGCCTGCTCTCTGTATATGACATTAAAACAATGAGAACCTACATTGTTTTCCTATTTTGCTGTATATCAAGTGATTTGGGCAGCTACTTCATAGCTTCCTCTTGAAATTATCTGCAGATATCGTTACCAGTCCTGGAAGACTAATTTTTAAAATATACGAATATTTGGGCCATTATCATGCATTCTACAAAGTGTAGAGCTCATGGGGATTGATTTGATCACACAGGATGACCTGCTAAAAAAGACTGATGGATTTTTCTGAGATAAACAACATTTGAAATATATAAAATCCTTCAAAAATGCAATTTTATTGAAAAGTTCCTTGAAGAATCTATGGAAGTCTTTGGTACATTATTATAGTGGCTCAGGACCATCATTGTTAAAAAAAATGCACCTAATTTTGAGCCTAATTTTGTCAAAGTTCCATTTCAAGCTATTGGATTTTATTACCTTTTTGTTAGCTCTGTTGAAGAGCCATCTTATTATGAAATTTCTGTTTCCCATGTAGGTATTTAAAGACAGTGATTAAGTTATCTCTTGATAAATTAAGTTGACAACGTCTCTTGAACCTCACACTGGAAGATATATTTTTCAATTTCATTTTCCAGGCTTTTCCCTAAAATGTCTCCAACTTTTCAATAAATTTCCTTAATTTTAGAAAGCTGAACTGGACAAATATTTAAATAGCTGTGATATGCTAAAAAAGCTCAACTTCTGCGTTTTAAGTTACAACATATGTAAATGAGAGTTTTATTAACCCTGTAAGAGAAAATATACCAATGTGAAATGTCCAGGATGCAGATTGAATAACACACCAATTTCCATGGTAATTTTCTCTTGGAGAAGTTTCTCATTCTCTAGGTATGGTCTGCATTTCCCTCATATGTACAACTTCATATTTAACCATTTCAAATGACATTTTTTATTTATCTGAAAAATTAGGCAATGTAGTTGGTTATTTTGTACCACTGACATTGTCAATGCAATGCTTCCCATTTGTTAGGGGTTAATATTATTTTTTGGCATCTATGCCTTGGCTTGCAACTTTAGAAAGTCTCAGGATATTGTGAAGATAAGTCAAATATCTTATTCAAGATTGCATTTTTTGAAATTTTTGTGATTCTCAACTAAACTTATAAATACGTCAAATCAGTTTCCAAAGATCCATTTTCCACAGATGTTTGATGATTAGCATTTACTGTAATTTAATATTGTTTAATTTTTTTGCACTAATTTCATATCTGATGTTCCATGAGTTGGTACAAAGCGGAGACTTCTGCTCTGCCTCCTGAGAATGAGTTGCCTCTCAAAGGTACAGCTGAAGCAACTTTTCTGACTTATAACTTTCTTGTAAACTATTACTTTGTTTTACCTGTGTTTCACCCACTCATAGGCAGTCCAGTGTAAGTGGACAATGGGCAGAAAAAACATTCCTTTTCTGTCATTTCAAATCTCTCTGCTTTTTTCTCAGAAGGTCAATTGCAAAAGACCTCCAGTGAAATTCTCAGTCAATCATTTTAGAACAAATGTCATCTTGCTTCTTGTATCCCATATGAAACCAGGAAAGTTATGGAGACACTGGAACTAAAAACCTGCTCTCTAGGCTGGTTTTTGAAACAAAATGTAATATCCCCCTACCATATAGAGCGGTCTGTGAGACTGAAGGAATATTGCAAATCAGTGTCTTTCCTATAAGCTGCTTCTCGATTTTGGCTGAACATTTAACTTTTCTGTGTGTTTTTGGGTTTGTTCTATGGACATCCAGTGGTAAGCTTGATTGGAAATAAAGTAAAGGGTACAGTTCAGATACTTTCTATCTTATTTCAAATATCCTGGTTTTCTTTTTTCCATTCAGTGAATGGAATGAGTTCTTTCTCTCATGGGTTGTTAGAACTAAATCTTCCAACCAGAGATGGTACCTGGCACAAACCATCCCTGCACTTTTTATATCCTTATGGTCTGGCTTATCAAGTGACTAGACAGGATTCTGTTTCACTGAGTGCTTCACACTTGAACATGGATCTTATTTTGTCCTATCTCAGGCTATTTTCTGAAGGCATATTTGCCATGGACTGAGGAATATTAGACTGTGGCATGACATGAAAATAGAGATTGAATGGTATTACAGAACATCTCGTGTAGGTAATTACAGAGACATGTAGAGATTTAGCTGAAAGACTCCTATTAGTAGTAGTAAAAACCTCATGGCTAAATGCTTGTGTGAGGATTAGGAAGTTTGCAGATTTTCAAATTTTATTGAAGGGGTGGTAATGCAGCATCATAGAGCAAAGCCCTCTTGTTCTACACAGTAGGTGTAATATAGGCAGCTTTAGGGAAAATCTCTTCCCTTTTCCCAATGGAGAGCATTCATGAGGTTCTGCAGTGACTCCTCTGAGCCAGGAGAAGGTATTCACCTCCTGTCATTCAAGCCCAGCTACAAATGAAGAGAAGATAAACATGAAGAAACTTCTCATGGCAGGTTCCCTCCTCTCTTTTCTTCATCAGTGAAGTGGGCAGCATGAAAGCTGGGCAGAATGAACACAAAGGTTCTTCCACATCTCAGGAAAAGGTGCATTGTAGCCTCAAACTGAGTTCCCACCTACAGAGAAAACTCATGGGAGCAATACAGGCATTTTAGCTAGCATTTCATTGGGTTAAATGATGGCAACAGATTTAGCCCATTTCATTGGACTAAAATAAATTTTTAGCAAAGATTAGGAGCAAATTCTCACCTTCCATGTAAATCTCCACATCCAGCTCAGGCATTGCTTTGGAGACCACAGTTAAAGGCCACGAGGAGGGGCTGGAGGCAGAGTGAGAAAAAAGGGTGGCCATCCTATCTTTGTGACAAGATAGGTCAGTGAAGTGATTTCAGTGAAAGAGAAGCTCAAAATCCTGTGATCCGTGAAAGAAAGATGGGGAAATCTGTGTCTTGACAAAAAAAGCTGAAAGATCAGTGGGATTTGTGAAGTGTCATATGTGATACAGGGAGGAATGCAGAGCGACACTCATTTTCATGTAGCACGGGAGCCATGAAGGGAGCTGAGCCAAGGGCCATTGGTGTGTGTAGTGAAGAAGGGCTCAAAATGATTAGAGAGTTCCCACAGAGAGGATACAGGGCTGAGTTTAATTTGGAAATTAGGAAAGCGCACAAGAACAGGGTGTAGGTGAGGTATAATAGGTAATTTCCTCATCTGTTTTGCAATTGCTGCTCCTGCAACACCATCACGGGGACAAACAGCAATGGCAACTTGTTGCAGCAAAGATGTTCAAAAAGACACAAATTAAAACCAAATGAAAACAGCAATTTAAAAATTCATAGCACAAATGATTCTTAAATGTATATTGTTTTACTTTGCGATTATGCAAAAGATTTGCATTGAAAGCCAGCAAAAATACACCACCATCTATTTCACGAGAAATACATAAAAATTACCTTTAAGCAATAACTGCTTTATTTAGATTCTATTTATTGGGTGTTAAGTTCTAACTGGGGCTTTATAATTTAATTAAATATGAAATTATTTTAGTGCTCCATTCCCAAAATTGAGGTAAGCATTGGGGAAATTGATTAGAAACTAGAAAAGTAAAAAGCAATGAAGGCTCAAACATAAAAAGAGAAATTAAAGTGTCTTATGAAATCTCATTTTGTTTGATATTGATTCCATTCATTCACAAAGGATGATGTTTAAGGTATCACGAAAGAAAATAAGTGTTTTTAAAGACTGTAAAATAATGTAATATTGCAAAATTATAACAGATTTCTGAGTTTTAAAAACTCATTGGTACACTTTAAAAAAACTCCATTTTTTGTCTTTTGTTTCTTGTCATAGATATGACTGCAGTTTATATGCCGACAGAAACACTGATGAGTGACTCAAGGTTTCAGTAGCTCTGATAACATTCCACTTTGCTTGCAACAGTAGCTGCATCAGTACTCTGCAATATAGACAGAAATGGCTAACTTCATCAAATGCTATATGGCTACACAAGGTTTTAAAATACAAAAATCACTCTGAACTCTGCTATCTATCACAATATGTTATTCTTTGATTGAATTTTTAAATATCTTGAAAATCTTTTATTTTAATATAAATGTTATATAAAAATAATATATTTCCTAAGGTAATTTTAAATTAATTATAAATAATACATTAATTATAAAATAATATGAAGGTAACTTTCTGCTAAAGTCACCTGAACAGATCAAACACATTATTTCAACTTCTGTAAACACAACTATGCTTCAAAGTGTGTATATTATAATTTGAAATCCTGATTCTGTTGATTTCCCTTAGTCAGGTTGTGTCAACCCATGCAACCAACTAAAGTAACTAGAATTTGGCCATACATTTGGCAACACATAAAACTGAAAAGCATACCAGAAAGAATTGTGGTTTTAAGCCTGCACAGTTATGCCACATTCTCACCTTTAAGAGGCATGACTTGCAGCCATGCAGAATGAAGAATGTGTGGAGATCAGGAATCCATGGAAAAATACTTCTAAACCCATAGACCTGGGCCTGGTTGAGCACAAACATTGACGTTTTAATCTGAAACATTTTTCTGAAGCAATCTTCAAGTACAGTGAAAACATAATGATAGAAATGTTCTGTGTGATGCCAAATGGTGTTGTTTTCAACAGTAATGGCAATATAAACAGTGCAGGTGGTCATCTTCTTGCACCCCAACTTCTTTTTCCACATTTTTCTGTTCTTTCCTTTTCCTTTTTATCACTTAAAAAAAATTATTATTAATTTAGACAGCAGAAAAGCAGAGAAAAGTTTAAAACAGCAAAATAAACTGCATCTGTGAAAAGCACAGATATTATGATGGGCTCAGAACATTGGGTCTTACAACACCACTATTTATTTGAAATTCTTGGACTCATGGCCTTAATACAGAGGCATTGAGATTACCTGGAGTGTGCAGAGGAGCTGACAGTGTTTAATCACTAATAGTATCAATAGTGCTATCTTGCTTTGCCATGGGATTTGTTGCAAACAAATCACTTTTCCCCAGCCTTTGTCTTCACTGCCCAAACAAGTGCTCCTCTCTGTCACTTACCTCTGATAGTAGGTGTGGGACTTGTGCTTATGCAGGTCTTACATGTTGGACAGATCTATATTTCAACAACTTGTCTTTCCGTTTTCTGCCTCTCACATAGACCCATAGTCATATCACAAACATAATGCCTCCTTTTGTGCAGTGTGATGAGAAGGAATTTTCAGGTCCTGCAGTTACTTCTTAACAAGTCAGGAAAGATATTTTTGGACATTGGTTTTTATTTCCTTCAGCAGTAAATCATCTTTGTGGTATCGGTAATGTCATATGGAGCCATGAATTATGTCTCAAAATGCATACAAATGCATGTCTTTGGTGGAAGGTCTGTTCATTTTTTAACATTTCATCAGAGTGGAACTTTGAATGATGATATCAAAGAAGAAGGAAAATCTGTGTGAACATGATTTCCAGCATTGGCCTAGCTGAATAAGGAACAAATAGTTGAACAGAAGGAAATGGTGTTGATGCTTCAGAATGACTAGGGACCAGTAAATGTGGAAAAACCCCAAACCCTACCATATTTCAGCCAGATGGCTGCAAGATGGCTTCAAGAGAGACAGCATTCATTGGCAACCTGTCCTTGCAGCAAAGAGAGGAAAAACCCAGTCGTCCCTTGTCTCTTCCTTCTGAGGATGAGTTCCAAAGAGTCCCCTCCTACCTGGCAACCTAGATATGAAGCTTAGTCAGATTTTTATTGCCCCCTGGTTTGCATCCCTTCCAAGGCTTCTAGCCATTTCATGGCCTAAACAGGCAGGGCAGCTTTTGCAATCCACTTGGAGGAATGCTGTCATCCTTGGGGATCATGTTTCACCTTCCCCAAAGTGGAGGGATGCCCAGAAGGAACCACGCCAGGGAAATCTCTAGTTCCAGAAACCCTCCCTTTAGCATAATTAAGGGAGAGTTTCTGATGCCAAGAAGATGCTACTGGGCTTCCTAGGGCTGAGGCACTCTCCCACTTGGCGTCCTGTATTTTGGAAACAATGGCAACAGCCTGTGCTTCTTACCATGTTTCCAGATAAGAGCTCCAGGAAGGAGTTTCTATCTATGTTCCAGTGCATGATTAAAGACATACTTTGAGGTAACACAGCACACACTGGGTTTTCCTCATCCACCAACAGCAAAATAATCTTGGCTCCTGAGTGTTTCTTATCTCCTGGTTGTTCATAATCCCTAACACTACTTTTTGTTTGTTTAGCTCTTATACGCAGACATAAAAGGCAGGGTGAGCAAGATTGTCTCTCTATTGACATCATCAAGGGATCCAATAGCTTTCACCATAACTTTATTTTATTTTATTTCAATTTTATTCAAAATCTATGCAACTGTATAAACATTTGCTTTTTAACACAGTAAATATACATCAGTCTGAGTCCCTGCAAGAGAGGAAAAAGCTAGTTCTTATTTGTTTTCCTACTTAGGTGGCACAAGTGAACTCTTCAGTAATGTAGGCTATGTGCTCAAAGAGTGGGAGTTACCTTTTGAATTGAAAAAGGCAAAAATTGTTTGCCTTTTTTGACCACCCCTTTGTCATTTACTAATCACCCAAGGCTGTGGTCAAGTTTGATACATTGCTGTGTCTTGCTGCAGTTCTGAATGAATGTTTATGTCTAAGTAATATGTCCCTGGATAATAGATTTGGAATATTGACTTAATGGTGCAAACTCTTTCTGCAATAGAGGAAAAATTAATGCTTATCTTTTGTTTCGGTGTTTTTTAGTTTCATTTTCACCAGCGGCCAAATCTTGACCTTTTGGGAACCTTTTATGTAAACATGAAGTTCCTTCAGATTTCCAAGTCATATATGAAAGGCTGGCAGGAAAGTAGGAATTCTTCTGCATGAAACATTTGAAAGTGTCTGAAAATTTTTGGCTCCTCAAGGAAATAAAATAAAATTATTTCCCATTAAGGAAAAAAAAGAAAAAAAAAAAAGAGAGAGGGAGAGAGAGACAGTGCAGCACAGATTAGTCAATGGGGATTAGACCATCTGCAGATCAGATGGTGCTCTGGTCTGCCTACAGCAAAGTGTTATGATAAAAGGCTCTTTCTGTTCCAGTCCTGAAATCCTCCCCTGAAACTGAGATGCTGTCCTAGAGAAAGTTTTGACAAACAAATTAATTTCTGTGGAAAAGTTTGATGTCAATGGCAGAAATTTAGTTGTAAGAAATCGTACTGTATAGAAGCTGCACAAGAAGCTCAGCATCTTTGTTAGTTTTCCTTGACCCTAGAGTAGCCTACCTGAAAGATCTGGAAGTAATGTCCTTATCATTCTCCTGTATTCACGTCTTAATACATTTCTACCTTGTTTCTTAAATATCCCTTTTTTCCAAATACTTTGTTCATTTTGCATTGAAAACATAAAGTAGGACTCCTACAAAAGCCTTGAACTCTAGGACCATCCACCACCATGTCTGTTATGGCCAGAACTCCAGACTAGAACTCCAGCTCTGTTCAGCAAAAGATGTATCTAATTTCTACTCTTAAATGCTTTGTCTTATCTGGGGCCTTTGAGTGTGACCCTGCAAGCCCTTTACGTACAAGTAGTCTCTGTGTTGTTCTTATATAAGTAAGAGTTAACTGCTTATGCATGTAAAGGTTGCAAGGTGAGTCCCTTTGAATATCATTATCCCAAATATAATAACTGCTGTGCTGAAACTTGCATTGTCTTTATGAAAAAAACTCATATTACTCAATAGAAAATTCTGGAGGAAAAAAAATGCAACATTTTGAAAGCAGGCAAAGGTCATATGAATGCTGCCCAAGATTTTTGATTGAGTAATGTACTTTGGAATAACTTGCTGTGATTCCTTGGCAGAACACTGTTTATTGTTCAAGTGAAATTTTTCACAGTTAATAAGATGGTCAGTTGCAGGTATTGAAAATATTTGCCCTGCCAAATACCACAAGAGTGAAAACCTTCAAGCTGGTTGAATAAAGAAACAGAAATCATTCCAACAAACTGCTTGACAGCTGGTGGAGAAATTTCCAGAATGTTATATGACCCAAAATGAAACTGTTTTATTAAGTAAAAATAAACAAACAGAAAAACATTTCTGAAGAAAAATGTCAAAATATTTTGATTATGTTATTTGCAAGGAACTGTTTGTCAGAGAAAAAGTGCTTGATGGTTGATATTTTTTTAAGGAAGATACTATAGTTTATCCAGATATTTCTCTACATTAATAGACTTTCCGTTGGCCACATGATACCATCAGTTTTTAAACAGATTCTCCAATGGTGCTCATGGAAAATTCTGCTTAGAAAGCTCAGGTTAATTTCTTCTGCTTTGCAAGCACAGAGAGAGTATGAATCACAGCAGTGAAACTGAATTTGGACAATAAAACCCAAAAAATCCACACGAATGTGTGATGATTCAGGAACGAATACTGCTTTCAGGAACTAATATGCTTGGCCTAATATGGATGAACACTTGGTGTTACTGAAAATACAACTCAGCTTTTGCTGACACTGTTTACAAATGATATTCACATATCCTATCCCCATGCTCTGTAAGGCAGAAAAATGCTTTTCTGATATGGGCACATCTGGATTTTGCCTACTTCCAACAATCTGAAATACATCTTTGCCATAAATTACTAAAGACACACTGACACTTTCCCTAATATCTCAAGTAAAAAAATGTACTCAAATTCTGTAATTACTTAAGTACAAAAATACACAGATGTCTGCATTGTTTTCATGAATTTCAGGGAATGAAAACAGCAATAAATAATTCTCTTCTTATCATGGAACATGAATAAGTATCTCAGAGAACCTAAATCCAAATCTGATTTAAATTTGGAAGGACTTGGTAAAAACAGCAGCAGAAGTCTTGTAAAGTGAAGTATACCCAGCCAAGAGTGAATAATGCATTACCCCAACAACCAATCCTCCCTTTCCAGTGAAAAGAGCAACTGGACTCTTACACAAAGCCTCAACTCACTGTTTACATCCTGAGGGTCAAAAAAAGAGAAGACATTTAGCATACACTAGTCCCTTGGATAAAGTATCTATACTTTGTAATTGTGTGTGTGTGTTATTTAATCTGTTTCCCACCTATTACCCCAGGAAAAAAAAAAAAAAAAGAAAAAAAGAAAAAAAGAAAGAAAAGGAAAAGGAAGAAAAAGTATAAAGAGGGAAAAACTACAGTGTGTTTAAAATTCAGATCAGCCATCTACACCACAGATCTGTTGTGTTCAGCCTACTTACTGACTGAACGTGGCTAAGATGCTCAGGAGTTTCCAGTATACCCACCCACTTGTGATAAGGTTGTAAGTATGTACTTGGGACTGCTAAATTTGCAACCAGGTTAATTGTGTACAGCATCTGGGAAGCCTCAGCTGATTCCTGCGGAGACGCTGATGTTTATTCACGGTGCTGGGAAATTAAATCGTTAAAATAGAAAGCAAAACCAGGGACAAACAGATGGTTCAAGCCAAGTAAGTAGACCCGGTGATAAAAGGCTCAGGAGAGGATGCCAGGGCTCGTACGAAGTTTTATCCTAAGAGGCTTTGTGGAACCGTAGCTGCTCATTCCTCGGCTCACCCTCTGAGAGAGCGAGAGAGCCCCGAGAGGCGCTCCCTCGCGAGTGGTACCTGAGTGCTGCTGGCTCCGGGCAGAACCCTGCGTTCCCGGCCCCGACACACGCCCGCACTCCTCGCCGCAAACTTGCGGAATCAGGCAGAACTGGCCGAGGTACCCGCGCGTGGGGAGCGGGGAATGTGGCCTGCGGGGCATGGCCGCCCGCAGAGGCTCCGTGCCCGGTACCGCTGCCGGGCGAGTCCCGCCCGCCCGCCCTCATCGGTCCCGGGGGCACCTGCCAGAGACCCCCGCTCCGCCCGGCCGGCCCGGGGGGCAAAAACCCCGCTTCTCGTCTTTCTCTGCCAGGGCCGAGAGCCGCTATCTCCCGTCCGGGCTGCTTAAAGCGCATCACGTTCGACCCTTCCAGGTGCTCGGTAGCCGGCCACACACAGGGTTAACAGCATCCCCGGTCGGACAGTATGTGTTTAATATGCGAGCGTATTTGATGTTCATTGACAGAGCAACAATAGGAATTATCTTGCTTTATGTACCAGTTACAAGGTTTAATATCATTATATTGCATGCAATATTAGTTTTTATTAGTCGCCATTAACAAGATGTTTTCTACTCGAATTCTCATTTACTTGTTCAATGCGAAAATTATCTTTGTAAAAGAGAAAAACGCATCTTCAAGTGTCAGCTATATTAAATTAAAGAACTGTTTACCCTTCCTAAGGAAAGCATATGTATCTAAATAGGCATCTTTTACCGTTTGCATAGTAGATTGGAAATTAGCATTTTTGTTCATTTTCCCATGTATGCACAGCGCCTGGAAGAGTAATACTCCATGCATATCAGATCAGCCAGCCTACAATTTTTGTGCAATATATTATTTGGCAATCTAAAATTTGTAATTTGCATGAAATTGCTTAATTAAAATACAGTCACTCAGGGTATTAATTTCTCTGTCTGGCAGTTCAACGTACTAAAGGCAGGCTACAGAAAATGTGAAATCCTGTCAGATGTAACAGTAAAATATTAGCAAAAAAAAAAAAAAATCCACTTCTGGCAACAAAGTGACAGAGTGATAATGCTTTTGCCCTGATTCCGGGTTCAAATACGAGCTTGGGTTGACGTTGAAACCGGCAAAGAAATTTACAATAGCAACTCTGGCTTTTTGCCAATAAATCTGCATCACGGACCTTTCCTGGCGAGACCCTTTTCCCTCTCCCCACCCCCTTTACATTTTTCCCTACTAGCTAAGGCAGAGAAGAAAAAAAAAATTCCTTTTTTTGAAGCCCAAGTCCCTTACTATTTTTGGCAGTTTGCTTTTGAAATCAGCAACCCTACTGATAAAATGATCCAATCAGTCCTTCCCAGTTGTCAAGACAACAGTTCGTAATTGTGCCAGCTCTTTCCATTGCAGCTAGACATTTCATAAATAGATAATTCTCTAATTGATCCAGCCAATCCTACTTTGCATACCCTGCCAAACTAGGTAAGCCCGGGTTCTATTCTAGTACGGCAGCAACTTTCTGCAAAGACAAGAAAATGAGCTTTATTTACCGCTCGAGACAGGGGACAGAGGGAAGGAAAAAAAAAAAAAAA
>JANPWX010000537.1:772405-844905 GCA_024734555.1 Trochalopteron elliotii
GGGAAGTATCTACGTTTGTCAGTACAAATTTGGGATTTGATTTCCATAATTGCATACATAAAACTACATTCATGCAAAGTGTATGAACAACTGCTACTGTAATTGTACACACAGGCAGATTGCCCACTTCTTGGCTCCTGCAGTTTCTGCTTATATTTGGTATTTATGGCCATTAGGTAGACAGTTTTGGAAATCTGGCACACATTGCAATTATTCAAGCAGTAAGTCCTACCATTGAAGAAGAACCAGAAGCATAATCTCATCCAGGATAATCAAAGAAAAAGTAACTTTTCCTTTCTGATTCTCATCAGTTGTTAACTGCAACACAAGGAGGACCAAATATTGAAGCTGACCCCACACTACTGATGTCTTCTAGGATGGATCTCAAAACTAAAGACAGAAAGGAGAATCTGAAGGGCTTCTTAAGCAGCCATGATGTAGTGTGGAGCAAGTGTCCAGCCAAGAGAGAACTCATAACATCTTTAGGTCACAAAGGCACAAAACCTCTAATCATTTCCATATTGTTGGGATTCTGCAAGTGTCAAGTTGGACTTCTGAGGTGCTGAAAGACTTTGACACTCTGTTCATCATTCTTCTAATCACTGTAAACAGAAGTTGAATTTTAGGTGGTAACGTTGCAGTTTGGTGATTCCTTTCCACATATATCACAACTTCAAATAGAAAACTCTTTATTGGTTTAATACTAGAGGGTTACCACTGAGATTAAATGTAGCACGCAGGCAGGTTCTTTTTGGAAGAGTTGTCATCTACTATTATTTCATCCTCAGGCAAAAAGTTTGGAGATGCACATTTTGTGGTGAATGTGCTTTCATAAATATACCTGTAAGGGAGAAAAATCAACCTGTATCCAGTGTATGATATATTTAGTCCTTTTGATACACTTGAAGTTGTTTGTTTTAAATTTAAGGGTTTATTGCCAATCTTCTCAAAACTTCTCTGCCTTTTTCTAAGAATTCTCAAAACAATGCTAGATATATGGACCTAAAAGGAGCTCATTGTTCCTCGTACACCAGCTGAAAGTTGTTCTTTCCATGGGCACCCTCTTTGTGGAAGTTCCTTTAGTCCTGTTGAAGGTCTGTCACTCTGAAGTTCTCATCCATACAGGGAATATAGATTTGGAACTGTCATAGTAAGATACATATAGGTCCCTCCTGAATGTGCATTCTAATGCTTTAGTATCTGGGTATTTGCAGAAATGAGTGTAATGAACTCCAAATCATAACATAAATCGTAGTATGTAAGACTTTATATACGGCTCAATCAGTTCACCAAACTGGAAGGTTACCTTAAATGGCAGGGACTCAGTGGCAGAAAAAGTAGTATTGAATTCTCTTAGAAAGGTCATCAGGCAATACAAAAGTAGTACTCTCAACACAAATCTAATAATCTCAACTATTAGTTTTTCAAATTTTGACAAAAAAGTTTTGGCTTTTTCATATGCACATGTACACAAAACTATTTCGTTAGTATTCTGTTGTTAACACATCTCTCTTATTATATAATAACCTGTAGTTCTCACTTCATCACAAATTCCCATTAACACTGGTGGGAGTTTTGCACAGAGGACCGGATATTGCTGCATCTTGTAACTGCTACACTTTCTTCCAGAAAGAACCACATCCATTCTCAAAACATTTATCCTGGTAAACTAAATGTGTAGAAATTATTATTGTTATTATTATAATTTTATTGTTATTTTTATTACTGGTAGTCCTAGTAGAAGTTGAAAGGATAAAGCACAGAAAAGAAAAGAAAAAGACAGAAATATGTCTATAATGGAGAAGCTCTACATTATCTACTCTGTCTCTGTATGTCCTCTGGACTTCATAAACAGAGACTGCCTCTCCTGCTTCAGGAAGCAGGAGTGGGTTCGTGGGGAGCAGCGATTGTAACAGAGCCCACTACTGCTCACTACCCTATTTGGTATGGTGTGCTTTTTACTGGTGATCAAGCTGCACCTACTTTGATTGTGTTTTCCTCTATGTAATTAAAAAGGTATCATATTCCATAAAATGTATTTATAGTAATCTCCAGTTAGTAGGGGATATACGTTATTTTCCGTCAGGGGAAGGGGAGTTAAATAGAAGATGAATTCAATGAAAGGATGGGGGCTTTTAAATAAATAAATTTGTGTGAGGGAACTGATATTCTCTATTAATTCAAAACTACTTGTTTTTTTTTTCCAGCCATGGTATATTAATTTAAAGACTTTAGGTTAAAAACCTTTTATACAACTATTTGCAGAACTGAAGCCAATGTCCTTAAAAAAGGAATTTTAATTAAAAAAAATTTTAGATCACTACAGCATTTAGGAGTTTTAACATCGTGATTCTTCATTTTTCCTAAATTTCAAAGTTTCCCACTGAGCACAGGAAAAGTTTGGAGCTCTATTTTTCAGAAGTATCTAGAAACTAGAATGAGAGCTAGTCAAAGAATGACAGCTCAGTGCCTGAGAGTCCTGGTACTTAGAATCATAGATTCCTAGAGTATCCTATGTTGGGAGGCTTTCATGAGGATCACTGATTCCAAATCCTGCCTCCACATAGGGCAACCTAAAAGTTAAAACACATTTAAAAATATAAACCATGAGGCTGAGCATCATTCAAACACTTTTGGAATACCAACTGGAGCCTTGGCACCATGACCAAGCTCTTCAAGAGCTTATTCCAGTCTTTGACCACCCTCTTAGGGAAGAACTTTTTCATAATATCCACTCTAAATTTCTCCTTACGAAGCTTTAATACATTACATCACTGGACACCAGAAAGAAGACATCAATGCCTCCTCCTCTCCCCGTCATGAGGAAGTTGTAGACAGCAATGAGATCACTCTGCACCCTCTTCTTCTCTGAGCTGAATAAGCAAAATATCCTCATCTGCTCCTCATGAGTCATGCCCTCTAGTCCCTTTGGCATTTTTGTTGCCCTCCTTTGGGCACATTATAATGTATCATGTTGTCCAAAACAGTGCAGAGTACTTGAGGTGAGGCTGAACCTAGTGACACAGTCTCTTCTTTCTGCCTGCACAGTATGCTGTGCTTGACACACCCAGGGTACCACATGCCCTGCTGCTCTCAAGGGCACGCTGTTCACTTATTGAAACTGATCATCAACCACGTAGTTGCTGTGGGATTTCAGGCACTTTGATACTTGTCTGGATATCCAAGAATGTGGAGATAGCCCTTGGCCTCAGCCTCAGCCCTGTCTCTGGTGGGCCAGTGTGCGCATATGGTTTTCCCTGTCCCACGCACCTTCGGTGCCTGTCACTATCCAGGATGAATCAAGATCAAGAGGAAAAAGGTTTGGTAAGTAGAAATAAGGGACAGCCCTGATAATGAAGGAACCATTAAAACTGGCATCAGACCTTCTGGAAGAGAGCAAGACTCATCAAGTTATCCTGCAGCTTGGATCTTGGAGTGTAACCATGATTCCTGTGTAGAGTGCTCTCAGCCCACTGTGCTAGGTAGAAAACAAGTTCCTACTGATTGTATTTCATTTTGGATTAGTTACTTAAAAAGCATTTCCAGTTCTAAATTGTAAAAAGTGAAGGTAGAGTAATACATCAAGATCCTTAAACACAAATGTTTGAATCTTTCATAGATAGCTCTTAGGTTAATAATCACATTTCCTTGTAGTAAGAACTTCTTACATAAGAAACATGGGAAATTAGACTGTCATCAACATCTGTAAGGTGTGTGAAACTCTGAATGTTATTGTCCTGCCTTTCCTTTTGTAAAATGACTTTGTGTGGACCTTTGGTAGAAATGCGTTCATTCACAGATTAGTCTAACTATATAACACTTCTTTGTCTTGCATTCAAAACATTCTCTTTGTGGAGGATCTTCAATGGTTAATTTCTGAAATTATTAGTTACATGGCAAATATTTTCGAGGGCAATGCAGTATCATAGTCAGGACTTGTTCAAAAAACTAAAAAGAAACATGTCAGTGATTTTTATGGATTGAAATATACTCTCTCGGATCTATATCAGCATTTAGTAAACCTTTATTGTTCTGCTATGAGTACATATAAAGATGCCCAAGGCAGTCTCACATGCTTTTTCCTACAAGCTATTAACATAAAAATATATCCTATTCATTAATCAAATTCGTGTAGTAGAAGTTTTCATCCTTAGAGAATGACACAATGAGGCAAGGAGAAGTTAAGTGATTTATTTACAGATTTGCTGTGGGCAAGTGAAACATAGAATTTGAAAATGTATACCATAGTTGCCCATCTACTGTTCTAGATGAAAAAAAACCCACAGAAAATGAATACTTAGTACTTTGGAAAAAATATTTTTCTGAACACATTCATTTACTGAATGTATCTAGGACTGAACATACCAATATAATTTTATAGCAAAAACCATGATATTTAAAATGTAGGAAAGAAAACATACTGAAATAGTTTTCTGCAAAGGGAAAAAAAAAAAGATTTTGAAATGTTATTCCATTTCCCAGTTTTCAAAGGTTCTACATTAAATGAAAAACCTCACTCAGTATCTCCTGCATTTGCCAGTTTCTGGTGTTAATTATCTTTTGTTTGCCCTTGATAATCCTGAGGTTGGTATGCAGATAATGAAGCCTGCAGATTCATCTCAAAGTGTAAAAAACAATGGCATTGTCAATTCTGCATCACAACACTTTATAAATTATGAATGTTATCCACATTAAGGAGAATGCTAGACTTTTAAAATTACTTCCATGAATAGATTAAATTACAAGTATTATTACATTTCATTTTATTAAGTGCATCTTAGTAGTTATTAGGGCAAATGAACATGTTCTCTCAATTACATAATAACATTAGAACTAAGAATTATGCATTGACACTCCCAAATGCATTATGCGGCATTGTATATTAATCATCCCAAACAATATTTTTGGTTTATATAAAGACAATTATTACCTATTGAAAAATAATCATCTTATTGATTTATTGCAATTCAGCTCAAGGAATTGTTTTCTATATAAAAGCTTTGATTCTTTTCTGGATAGTTTAATAATTTCTAGCTCTTTCTTTTCTTCTAGAAAACAAAGTAGGAGTCTTTTAATTACTTTCTTTTATTAATCTAATTACAATAACACAAAGTTTATAATATATTTCATTTTTAAACATCCTGCACAAGACAATGTAGGACACATTCAGCATATACCAATTAATTTAAGAAAACATTTGTTAATTTTTGGTTTTAGCTTTCAGCAAATTGTAATTATTTGCATGATGTGGGTTTTAAACTACATCTTAATTCTCTCAGATTCTAGTGGTCAGATATGCAGATTATCATGCTGCCTTTTATTCAAAGGAAAAACTTTCATGTAAGTAGATTAATATTGTTTAGGGCATTGCCTAAAAAGAATTAGAAAAGCACCTGACACTATCACACTGACCTGAGTGGCAACATTTGAACTAACTGAAATGAGAGAAGGATTGAGGCTTTGCACTGACCTGTGCTGCAGCCAGGCATTTTAGACACCTGCAGAGCAATTGATAACACCTACACTTCCAGATACTTTTGTAGTATCCAATTTTTATTTGGCTGTGATATATGCATTGATTGCAATCCTTGTAAATTAATTTCCTTTATATAAGTTGTCTAGATAACTGTGTCTCATTGTTTCAAGTATTCCTGATACTTTGCATTAATTAGGTTTGGCAGTGCACATACTGATGTACCGTTATTTACTTTAACATAACTAGCAAATTTTTCAGGATGATTACTTAAGGGATAATAATTTAATCATTAAAAAGCAATTTTTAAAGTGTCAGCAATTTTTCTTTAGACAAGGAAGAATTTGTTCTCATTTATTGTATTTTTTTATTTTGATTTTAATTTGAGTTTACACATGTGGTCAATATTATTGTCAGATTTTGCCACTTTACAAAACCTTGGTACATGCTGGACTAGTATTTCAGGGGATAGTTTTACTGGGATTTTACTGGGATTTTTTACTGGGATTGACTCACCAGTAAAGTAACAAAAATAAATAAGAGACTACTCTGGCATAATTCATACCAGGTACAGATTACAGTCAATAAATCAGCTTTGTAAGTGAATTCAAATCACTCTGCATTTGTTGGTCTAAATACTAAAATGCTAACACATGCCTTCTTTATCATATGAGTCTTGAATACACCATATGATCTGCTTGATTCAGCAAGAATAGCATATAAATGTGCAATATTACATACTCCTAGGGAATACTAAAAAGTATATTTTAATTTGATATATTTTTGCATGGAAACTCTGTCTCAGAATTTAAATGTCCTTTGTGCTGCTTAAAAACTTTTTCCTCTCATATTCTGCTTTATGCCTCCTACTAGCTGGGGTAGAATTTTTGAATACAACCCACAGAAAGCCTGTGGAAATGTCTCTAACCGTGAACATGTAGAATCAGCAAATGTTCTAATTGGTCATTTCATGGGAGTAAGCAGTCACTGTAATTAAACACTGTTTTTATTAGCAATGTATTGGGTAACATGAAATGACTAAGTGATCCTTCTGGCCTAATGTTATTAACTAAACAAAGTAAGTTAGACTCTTTATCTTTGTTACATTGGATTAAAAATGACTGGAACTAACACATGTGCAGTTGACAAAATAACTAGCCTTCTTAGTTCTAATTAGTTCTTAATTAAATTGTAACAGTGGTGTCAGACTTACAGCTACATTAAATTGTCTTTGAATCTAATTCCTTTAGTTCTTCCTTGTGCCAGTAAGAAAGTTTCAGACATGAAAGTGTTAACAGCTGCTTCTAAATTACTCCTATTTAAGAAGAAAAATCATATTACTTTCTTAATCTTTCTAATTCTATTCTCATAAGATGATCTTGGATTTGTTCCTTTAGCACAGACTCTTTAGTGCAGTCCTGATTTCTGTATTAATGAATTGAGAAGATGACATCAAGCTCTTAGGTAAGTGCTATAAACTCAGTCATATGATTTTTATAGTAAGATATCATGTATAAAAAATCCCCAATATTTTTTTCCTTTCTTGCATCAATGTTTCCTTGAAAAGTAATAGTTGGATGTTATGTAGGTGGCACACAAAAGACCATGTAGTAGTTTGTAATTTACCTTTTGATCATCACAAGAAAAATTTCTACTGGGAAATGAAAGCCAAACATAATTCACTAAAATTACACTGAATGCCCTCTAATCAATACAGATAAATCTAGAGTTTGTTGTTAAATCGATCCTCTCCTTTATAGAGATGTACTGTCTTGATTGTTTTAGGGATAATTATTTCACAGGGAATTTTTACAATGATTAGTCGAAACGAGACAACAGTAAATTTGACTCGGAGCCATTGAATTACTGTGCTGCAGAGTGCATTTGTCTCTTCTAGTTTGAAGCTTACTGATATCAATACTGATTTATATAATTTCATGTGATGATGTTTTCCTGAGAGAAATGAAGTGATGTTGATTTCATTTCAGAAATGAACAGCCTCGGTGTTTGTTTTTCTTTTATAAAATTGTCAGCTCTTGCCAATATAAATACTCACTGATGCAGACTTTCCCTTCCTGCTTTTATCACTTAGGCAGATTCCTTGACATACATCATATTGAAAAAGTCCAGATAAACTTTAGAGAAATAAAAAAAATATTTAGACTAGAAAGACAAAGGTTGAACTAAAGGATTACTTAAAGTGGTGTTACTGAACTATTTCTATACATATGAAAATGCAATTTAAATATCAAGGATTTAAATAGTCAGAAGTTTTCTGCTTCAGTTTCCATTTGTAAATGAAGACCTTTGTAAGTCTGCGTGATTTTAACAGCTCATATACCATAAGTCAATACAACATTTAAAAAGATAAAGAGAGAAAGGAAGAGACAGAGGGATGAGTTTCTATGGATGAAGTGGATGTAATTGCTTGCAGTATGCCATCGAAGAAAAAGTGAATTGCAATACATTTCTCAGAAGAAATAGACTTCTGTAGCATTTTGATAATAAAGTACATATTCTATGTGTGAATGAATAAAGGATAGTAGGCATAAAGCTTGAACTTTTGCATTATGTATTCTGATATCTAAACTTTTCATTAGCAAGAATATGGTGAATTATATAATTCAGACAACATCCCGAGTAGTGTGTCTTTTAATTCAAGCAGTCTAATTGGCAATATTGCAACTCTGTGCAAAATGAAATAATTCTCTAATGAATAACACAATAAAAACATGTTTGTTTTTCCCCTTAAATAGTCATTAAATTTAAATGTCTAATGCAAGGAATTTCTTTAATTTAACATTAATTTTGATAGTATGTGGTTTTAAATGACTGCTTAATATTAATTCTATCACCTTTTCAAGGAACAAGGAAATAAAATTTTTAGTATTTATAAGAGGAAAGCGTATTCTGAAATTGGTTGTTAGCTAAATGTTACAAAAGTAGAAATCTAGTTCAAATGATTCTTTCAGAAATGTATAATTTACAGCACTTATTATGTAGCTTTCACTAGAAAACTGTACAAATGCACTCAAAAAACTGTTCTGAGAAACAAGAAGGAAATATTTATTGAAATATACCGAATGCTACATTCTTAAAACAGGAAACTCCAGCTGTCTTCTCTTAGATATCTGGTACTTATTTATATCCCTAGATAGTGTTTTTTAACTATTAAGTAATTCATTTTTTCGGTAACCAATATGCAAAATCTATCTACCTTACTCTGTAGAATAAGGCATTTCTCATAACAACAATTCAACTTTAATCTGAAGGGCTAAATTTAATCTGTATCTATGCTTTTTTAAATTGCTGCAGAGATTTGTCATGTTTGTCACCTAAACTTGGTCCAGGTTAAGATAATGTGAAATGAATGGCCAAAATCACTGATCTCTACTGTTGCCAGCAGAGTAGACAGAACTCACAGGATCAAAAACTGCTTTTATTCCTCTCACTCTGCTTGTGCTTGTGCTGCCTTCCACGATGTGGAATGGCTATGTATGGTATTGCTGTATCTCTGGAATTTATGAAATGTACATCCATGTTTGATGTACTACATTTGACCCAGAACTGTGTACAATATAAGGCTACAATGTAAATCCTCCCTTAACTGCTATGACATATGTATCAATGAAATTAAAATATATGCAGGTTAGTTTAGAACCTGAATCTCTGTCAGATGGAAAAAGAAACATTTGTAATAGTCTGCGAGTATGGTAAAGCAAAGCTTACTGTGCCTGGTCAGTACACAAATGTTCTAAATGGGGATATTGCATCCATAAATCTTTTCCTTCGGTTGTACGACATTTTATGAAATTTCACTTTACAAATTCCCTTAGAATTATTTGTGAAGATGCACATGTCAGTGGTGACTTTTTCTCCTGGAAAAGTGATAAGGCCAAAAGATATGCTTTGGGGTCACAGCTCACAAGTAACCTTATACATATTAACAATTCTGCCCTATACCAGTGCTCCTAGGTTTCAGCAATCTTGGAAACATTAAACCTTCTGTCATTTGTGTCCTTACTGGGTATGATTCTGCTGAGGTTTAGTGGAATTATAAACACAGATGAAAATATGCAAAATATATTTCTTGTTTGAAGTGATTATAATGTGATGTTTCTGCACTGTAGCATTCATAATAAAGCCAACGTGGTGTTTCACTGCAATATGACATCTCAAGTAATCTTCTTAACAAGTAAGCAGTGTTAGACAAAACATCCACTGTTTTACCTGCTTTGCTTAAAGACACAGAACAAATGGACTTACTCCTACAAACTTTTAAAAATCTACAGCTGACATTGCCTTCAAGTTTTCAGGCCCTCATAATTTTCAGACACAGTTTTGTTGAATAAAACAATCAAACATTTGTTAAGTTCTTCCTTACAAATAAAACAATAATATCTTAAGCAAGTAGCTGTAGTTTTTAATCTATTGATCATTTTGAGCACCAAAGAAGATGACTGACAGTGAGCAACATTTACCTGACACCCTTGAACATTTCACAGAGACAAGTTGATATGAGTTTGTATAAATACTAATATTAAGCAGAATTAGCTTCGGAAAAAAATAAAGAAATTGTACTGAGGTGAAAATTGTCACTGTCAGGAGAAATGAAGTTATATCAGAGAACAAGTGACATACAATTTTCTCTAGAGTGTTTTTAATAAAAATAGCTTTTCTTTGAATATTTTGAAGTCAAACATGAGAGGCAATCTGTGCGTTTGTCAGAGTTTGAGAGTGTGAAAAATTGCTGCCTTAAATCATTTAAGCTGAAAAGCAACTTCTTCCTGCTGAGATAATTTCACATTGACTTACCGTGCAAGCCCTTCAGGCATTCCCAGCTCAGAGCAGAAGTTTTCAAGGTAAAAAACATAGAGAGAGAACATGGTAGAAGCTGGGACAAGGATCAGCAGCAACTCCAGGCGTTCAGGCAGATCTGACTTTGATTAATTAGAGAGCTATTTTTCCATTTCCACATGTACTGCCTGATGGAAAGGTAGAATGGACCAGGATACACAAACTTGAAGTTGACTCTGCTAGATATCAGCAGGTTTTGACATTCTCTGCAGAGCGTGCAGGAAGGCTGCTTGGGAAGAGTAAATTGTTGGAGCACACTTTTAATTTATTCATTTTCCTAATGCAGAATCATTGTCTGAACTGAAATGGATTTGATTTTCATCTATGAATAACCCAGTTACTATAAATGTTTATGTTATGAGAACATGAAACTACAGTGTTTCATAACGAAGGCTCAGTTATTTGACTGTTTTGTCTTTTACATGAGTTTGTTAAGGAAGTATTTGATTTCCACTGCATGAGGCATTAAATGCCTCCATTTTGTTGTACTATCAGAGCATATATAATGTTCAGCCAATTCTTAAAATGCTTTGCAAATACAACGAGGAAAAAAAAACCAGAACAAACCCCCCAAACTTGTCTGATTATCAGGGGATTAATTTTAAAGATAATTTTTTTAATTGTTCAAATGCAACTCTAAATGCATGTTCTTTATTCTTTTCACAAATTAAATTTTAAGGAAAAGTTTTGAAAACGCTATTAAAAAAAATAAATCCACAGCTCTAGCAAATAGACATAAAGCTGGGCATGTTTACAGGTTATTCAAAATGGCATTGGTTACATTGGCTGCCTGTGCAGCTTTTTGCTATGAACCAGTATTTGCAGAATCAGTTCCTAAGATGTACAGGTCTCACTTTGAATCTGAACTTCCTTCTTAAAATTTTCTCCTCCCAGAACTGTAGAGTTTTCCCTGCCTAGTCTGGCTGATCTTCAGCACAAACAGCTCTGTGATGGTAATTGGCAGTGATCTTTGTCAGCCCCATACAGGATGAGGCATTAAGAGAACACCTCTTGCTGGATTGCAGGTTTATTCTCTACTTAAATGAAATGTTGTTTTTCTTAAATATTCTATATACATTTATTATTATCACTGTTATTGTTACTGTCATTATTAGTAATTACTATTATAAAGACCTATTGACGTATATTTATTTATTGACGTATATTTATTGACATATTATTAAAAAGACCTAAGACTTGCACAGCTTGTTATTTCAGAAAGAAATTGTTGTTACACGGGAAGAATTTTGAGCTTCTGGAGAATTTTGTTTTCATGATTTACTTTCATTGAAGTTTGCTGTTGACTCAGTCCAAATAAGCCTCTGTGGCTAACAAGCAAATTTTTGAGGTTGCTCTTAATTCTGAAGGAAAATTTCTACCTGGTTATCATCTGTGTAATGATTATCCAGGTGCTGTGTGGCCAACAGCCGTTGCTATTAATTGCATGGTAAAATTTGCAGTTCTGCTTTCTAAATCCCCCTTTCACATCCCACATATAGAGGCTTAGTCTTGTTCCACAGATTAGCTGGGAAAAACAAATGCCTTGAGGTGGAGCTAACACTATTTTCTTTCTCTGTGTTCAAAGATGCATAGATGGTGGTCCAGATGAGTACCGTACTACTTGTACATAACCTGAAAGTGAGTACGGAAATGAACTCTCTTCAAAAGACACTTCACAGAATCACAGAATTTGGTGACCTTGAAGGGACCCACAAGGATCATCAAGTCCGGTTCCTGGCCCTGCACAGGACACCAAGAATCCCACCATGTACCTGAGAACGTTGTCCAAATGCTTCTTGAACTCTGTCAGGCTGGTGCTGCGACCATTCCCTGGAGAGCCTGTTTCAGTGCCCAAACACCCTCTGAGCGAAGAACCTTTCTCTAATATCCAACCGAAACCTCCCCTTATGCAACTTCAGGCCATTCCCTCAAGTCTCATCACTGGTCATTACAGACATGAGATCAGTGTCTGCCCTTCCTCTTCTCCTCATGAGGAAGTTGTAACTGCAATGAGGTCTCCTCTCTTCTCCAGGCTGAACAGACCAAGTGACCTCAGCCACTCCTCACATGGCTTCCCCTCAAAGCCCTTCACCATCTTCATTGCCCTCCTTTGGACACTCTCTCCTAGCTTTATATCTTTCTTATATTGTGATGACCTTAGCTTAATGTAATATAAGGATGAGAGTTGTTATTCCAGATTATTTCATGAGAACAATCTGGGGATTTTAAGATGCAAAAGACAGCAGTTTTCAGGATTACTATTTTCTTTTCTAGAGACCTTTTGTCACAACTTAATGTAATTTTCAAGTTATGTTACATTCTGAGGCTCGAATGTTACAAAACTACCCTTTCTGATGGCTTGACATGAAAAGTCTGAAGTCAGAGATAATATGTAAAAAATTATTATGTTGATTAGTTATGTATATTGTTATGAATTATTTTGTGGACTGATTCATACTGTCCTGAACATTCACCACATACTGATCTCTATATAGGTAGCTAAAAATTAGTTTGCGTGTTAGAGTGGCCATTTTTGCCTTATACACATTTGAAACACTCCATGTGTTTTGCTTTCTTCCTCAGTTCTTTGGTTCCACATTGCTCTACTATAATCTTCCTTAAATCATTGGAGTCAATATTGAGGAAGGCCAGAGAGATGGAAGAAGAAAAATATGAATTGTAAATATAAATTCAATTGAAGTGATGCATCAGACATATATTGAGATAGCTCCAGAAATGAATATATTACATTTATTTTAATTTCTTTTCTTATTTGGACTCACAGATTTGGACTCTAGTGGACTTTAATGCCCAATACATAGGTGAATGACATATGTTTCAATTTTTATTTAGATTTGTCTAAGCAGTAAGGATCCAAACTATCACAAACAATCAGCTGTGTTCTCATCCAAATGTATCCTGGTGGACAGTGTTATTACTGAGAAATGCAATGGAAATAACTCTTCCTTCTGAAGAAGAACTATGTCATAGTTCATCAATATGGAAGACCAGTATATTTCACAAAGCAGTCCAGAAAATTCAGAAAAATCAACTGGAAATTGGTAGTGAAAAGATCTTGATATTCACCAGCATTTTATACTTTTCTCCTTTTTACTTCCAAGTCTTAATGATGGATGCATGAAATGTAGAGTTGCCTGTAAAGGTATTCAAAATTGAGATCGGTACCAAAGCCTGTTCTTTTCTGAATAACAGGTGAGAATTCAATCTAAATGTAGGGGCTTATTTGTCTAGGAAGATGAGTCTACTCTTAATGGGCTTGCATAATATGGTGTGGAAGATCTCTGCTGGACTGATATGGGGACATGGCAGCAGACATTGAAACTGGAAATCTTGTTGCACCAAGCAATGATGAGGGCATCTGTGAGACTCCCCATGCGGTAACTCCCTATGCCTCAAAAACTGAGGATCTTCATACAGATACTGATAGTTTTATTCCTTATTTCTGTATTTTATGCCTTGTCAACAAAGAACTTGACTAGTTAATTCTGAATGAGGCAAAAGCTACAGAAAAACACAAGATCCTCTACGTAAACTCCTAGAGGCATAAACATTATTTATAATGTGTCATTCTTATTTAACCGAGGGAAGTAAGTGCTAGTAAATGCCCAAAATAAAGAGATTAGAAATGTGATTTAGTACAGTCAGGGATGATAGTTATTCATCAGAAATACCTATTAATTTTTTTCTATTTATTTTCTTTCATTTTTCATTGACAGTTTCTTAAGATATTTTTGATATTGATAGCTCAGGGAGGAGAAAATGCATGCACTAATGACTCGGAAGAGTTTCTGCCATTTGAATTTGCTAGAGATTTTATTAAATAGCCTAACTCAGGACAAGCTGATAGCATTTCACAGCCTATTTCCCCATATTCCCTAAATGCTGATTTACCAAGAATGAAATGAGTGTACACATACTCTGGAGCATGTGTTAAAGCTGTGCTAAACATTTTCCATGTAACTTCCAGCTGGCAACATTTTGCCAGAAAGCCTGGTACTTAGAAATGATAAATAAATAAAACAAACAGAATCTTGTGTTGTAAAAAGGATACAATGGAACAGCTGCAGAGCATGGAGTAAATTCAGTTTGACTTGATGTGGACACAGTGGCTAGATTTTACCCAGGAGATATTAGCAACATTTAGATTCTTATGGGGAAGATTGTGAAGAGGGAAAAGAAGGGATCTCATTGGGAGGTCTCTTAGCACATTTGGAAAAATAAACAGAGAAACTATGAAAAATAATATTTAAGCAGCAAAATCAGCATAAGCTGTCCTCCTGCAATATGTTGAAGAAACATGAACTTGTCTTGGGTAAGAAAAAATAGTGAGCAGAGCTCTGTTTCCTTTTGTTTGGAGAGATAAGAGGAAGAAGATAGAGGGGAGCTGTAACTTGGGAAGGCAAACTGTGTGACAACAGCAGCCACTGAGTGAAGAAAAGAGAAATAGTAAAGATGAGAAAAGCAAAGGCAAAGATGGCCTATCAGATGTGCTTCCAAAGGGTGCTACTAATTAAAGAAAAAAAGACACCCACAAGGCTTTTGAATTCTATTTACGAAGGCAAAAGTATCATATAACACATATGCTTCTGACATAAACAGTCTTTTCAGTTCAAGGAAATTTTGAGAGCAGTTCCTCAGCACCAGCAGTGATAACTAGAAGTGCAATAGGAAAAACTACAGTATGTAAGACATTTATGTCTGTTTTGCTTAACCTTTTGTGGGTGGGCAGTCTTTCACTTCTGCTTATATTAGTGCACATTGATTGCTCTTTGCTGAACATGGTATAGTAATAACTCACTGAGACCTGTATTATTGGTGTTCTCTTGTTATTGAAGGTGAAATCCTGGGAGTTTTCTCATACAAGGTAGTTCTATAAAATAAGGATGAACACCCTGATATTTATTTATGCTTTAGGCATCCACATTTGGAAACGATGACCTGTGTAAGAACCAGTTTCAGTGGTGAAGCTGGAAACCAGGATCAAACTTAATAACTAGGCATCAAGCAGGTAAATCACATTCCTGTATGTTGATTTCCTGTTATTCAACAAGTAGGCAGAACTTTCTGAGCTGGAAATTGTAGTAGTTTTAGAGAGAGTAAAATGGAGTCACATTAATCATAGCCTCTGACATTTTCACTCAAATGCGTGAAGAAGGCTAAGGAAGAATTTCTGACATGACCATCACTCTGACTTTGGCTTGACTGGGTTGTCATGATCAAATGGCTTCTTTTGCCTGGTATGTGCTCTTCTGCTTCTTACGTCCTTGATATCCCAGTTTATACATGTGCACATGCTGACTTCCTCCAGGACACCACAGCCCATAGTGATAATTGCACTGCTGAAGCTACCCGCTGTGTTAAAGGTCAGCAGAAGGGCCTCAGCGGTGAAGTGGCACTTGCCTATCAAAATGCAAAATACCAGGGTGAAAGAAGTAAAACTCAGCTATTATATGTTACAAAACTTGAGACATTCAAAGTCGAGTATATCATTCTCATGTTCCAATACCCAGAGAAGAATGTCACAGCATGACTCCATCCCCGTGATGGAGACTGAAAGAAGAATGAAAAATAATGCAAAGTTATCTGCTTTCTTGTTAAATCTATTGTAATCTTGTGTTCTTCCTCTGTTACTGCACTGCAATAAAGACATTTTAATCCCAGGGTACAACTGAGAAAAGCCTTGATCTAATAATTGTAAAACCTCCCGATCCGATATTTTAGAACTCAGAGTACTTGTCATTTATGAATATTCATACAGACCACTAAAAGAATTATATTCTGTCTGCAGTTAAGGCAGGAAAAGAACATGGTAAATTCTAAAGAGACAGCAGTATTTTATGGAATTCTTGTCAAATATTAAGGACATGCACAACAAAATCTTTGCAGGAAAATTGTTCAGGAGAAGTGTATGGAATAGCGATAATATCATTATGGAACAGATCTTCTAGAGACGACAAAGAAAAATACAGATATTCATCTGAGTTATTAGAAATATTGGAATTCTTCAAGATAATCTGTTAATGTCCATGTTCATGAGGGGGTATCCATGCTGCTCAGCTAAGACATTGAAGGCAAAAGGCTGATACAAACTTTGCAAAATAAACTAGAAAACCAAATCAAACTTTTTTTTTTGGTTGTTTGTTTTTTTTTAATGTAAGACAAGTTTTTAACTGAAGAAGGAATTTTCCCCCTGAAAGCCTGGCCCTTTTACAGTCAAGGTTAGTTAAAAATGTGCAATATTTACACGTTTCTGTGTCTCTTCCTTTGTGATTAAGTAAACTGCAGAATTTCTTCATAGTAAATTAATAAATGTTTAATAAGATTCTTTTCGAGTGCTTCCTGACAAGTCAGTGCTTATATACAAAAAGGTCTAATTTCATCCTGACAAGAAATGGACTTGTTCCAGTGGCAGATGTACTAACCCAAGCAGATATTCAGCAAGTTGGTTTGGAAGACTGATTTTCATCTGAAGTGGGAAACTTCTTGTGTTTACAATATTCCCTGAAGAAACGAAAGTGGCTTTTTGCGAATTCCTCCATTGATAAACATCTTAAAAATAAAGGTAACATAATGCTGAGACCTCTAAAACTGGAGGCTAATGGTAATTTACTTGCTGCCATGGTGCTGCTGAAAGGAGGGAATGCTCGATCTCTTTCTCCGTCATCTCTCTTCCTTTTTTTCCTTTGAACCCTCCCCCTGGCCAGACAGTTGTCCCCACCTGCCATGATTGTCCCTCAGAATCTATATTGGTGGGGTTTTTCCTCCTCTCCTCATTCATATGTCAGATATCACTGCTTGCAGTGTATGCTTTGTCTGCATAATGCTCTATCCTTTCATTGACTAAATGAAATCAGATTCCTGCCCCCTACTGTGATATCATAATTCCCTGCTCAGCCAGTCCCATTCAGGACATACATTCTTTCTAAGAAGTAACTGGACCATCAGCAGGTGCAGACACTTGTCTGCTTAGCTGAGTCTACAGTCTGAACTCCTGGATTTTCTAGACTTTTGGGAGGGGAGGATGCAACTCATCTTCCAGGTAAACATCTTAATTCTTAGGAAAAAAAATTAAAACTTTATAGAGATAAAAAATAACTTCAAAAAAGGAAGTATTATGAACTTGATGTTTTACCAAGAGAGTCCAACTATCTTGGAAGAAAGACTTCTTGGGAATTTTGTGAGAGGAGCTAAAGTGTGGGAAAAAATATTTCTGTCTCTATCACCAAGAGTTACAGTTTCCATTTCTGGAATAATCTAAGTAGACATTTTAGTTTGTGTTCAGTCCCTGCTACTTTTTATACTCACTAGTTCATTGTATTTCAGTATGTTTTGCATCTTTGCTTATCCACAGAAGAACTTGAATTTAATGAATTTTAATTCCATCCTTCATCTGAAAATCTGTGATTGTTGAAGGAATGCCTCTGATTATTTGCCCTTACCTTTCCTAAGAGTATCCATGGTGAGTTTGCTTCTGTGTTGGTGTATGTCAGACCCTGTCTCCAGAACTACACTTTCCCTGGAACATCAGTCCTGAAAATATTCAAAGAGAGCAAAATTTGCTTTCACAAGTCTATGAATACCTTAATCTCTGCCATCCAAGTGTCATGTCAGGTGCTGAGAATCATATCCTGTCTTGAGTTAAACCCATGAAAATTCATTAAAACCAATGGAGATGCACAAGGAGAAGTGAATAAAGAGTATTTAGCTCAAGAATGCTGGGCACTCATCTGTAAGCTTATTACTCTATTGATAGAGTCATCATGTGTTCCAAAGCATGCCAACACATCCTATAATATGTTGTGATTGTGCTGCGCTGTCAGCAAAGGTGGGTCGTGTGTTTAAAAATGACATTTGCTTTACCATTCTACCTAAATTGTGGATAATGTTTTAATAAATGGTATTTTTAAAAGAAATATATTATTTGATAAAATTATTACATAAAATGAATTCCATCAAATTGTCACAGTTGTTATGCGCTTAAAAAGCTTCTGCTCCTCTATTATTAAGTGGTAAAAGATTATAATTTGAAAAAAATGAATACTAAAATGACTGATTTTAAAAAGTATGTTTCAATAAAATTCACCATAAAAATTCAAAGCAAAATGTAAAAATAGAGATTTTTTTATCATTTTAAATCCACGCATTTAAAAATATTTCAGTGAACAAATTAATGTTGCAATAGAAGGTACACCACATGTACTACCTACTCCTCTGTTTCCAACACACTTTCATTGACTTATATGATTTATCATCAGTTCATACTTACACCATATTTACTTCTTTACTATGATAGATATAGCCTTTGCTCTGTAAACATTGATATTAGTGGAAAGGAAGTTTCAGTAATAGAAGGTAAGATCAAGCACCATTCCAACTGTCTTAGTCAAGGTCATTTGCGGGGGGGAGGGGTATATGTATTTCCATCCTTGAAAGAGCTTTTTTTGCAGTCATAATTGAATAACGGTGCTTATTTAACATGGCTGCTATATATATTGTAGCTGAATGTTCATTGACACAAATTTAACCATAATGACCACTCCTTTTTTAACTCAGACCAACAGGAGAGTGAAAACTGCAGGAAACTATTTTTTTTCTTGCTGAGGTTAAAATAAAATAAATTAATAATCAACTAGTGGTCAAACATTCAAAAGAGAATGGTAGAGAAACTGGAGAACAAAAGCCTTTGAAGGAGTTTCAGATTAAGGACCTGAACTACTGAAAGCAAGAAAGAAAGTGAAAGAATTTTGTGTACTTATCATATCAGCAACATTTTCAATTGAATAGAAAATAGAAATTAACTAAATAAGTAAACTACAGAAAATAAGAAAAAAAAAAGTACAGCCTTACAATGACTCAAAGAATATGAAGATTGCTGTAATTTCTTGAATACCTAATAAATTGAAAGAAAGCAAGAGTAAAGCTACAAAAAGTTAGACCCTGCATATTTAGATTTTTTCTTGGTATGGTAAGATTACTTCTGTTAAACAAAGAAAAAACCCACAAAAAAACAAAAGAAGAAGCCAGATATTATTCTGATCTGGGGATGTCAACATCCCTGCACTAGATGTCTTTCATCCCATCCAGACCAGAATTCAGATGATCTCTTTTCACCTTCACTTGGCATTTGTTCATGCAAGAAATCACATAAGGGCTTGTGTGCTCATTCCACTGACAGCTTGAACAAGAATGATCCTGCTACAAAACAAAACTTCAGGAGTTAGGGGCGGGATTCATTCTAACGTGGGCTGCTGTGCCACCATTACAATACTATCTCCAGCACGATCATCACAGAAACTTAGCCACACTTCTTCCTTCTCCCCATGCATGAGATGATTAGACCAGACCCCAATCAAAAGCAACATTTAACTCAAAATACATATTTTTGTGGTTTAAAAGAAGCCAAGTAAGAGATAAATTTCAAAATGCATTTCAAGCTAAAACTCCAATGATATCTTAAGGGTATAAACATCTTAAGGGTATAGAGTCTACAGATAATAAATCAAAATGAAAAATACCATGGCAGTTGATTGCAAAAGAATTTGATCTCAAAAGGAGCTCCATGAAGCACAGTAGATTTTAATTTTGTGACAAAATAGGCAGCCTGAGGTCTCAGTCTTATCACAGAACATTCAGTAGGTTAGATACCACCACTGGAAACCAGGTTTGAGCCCAGGAGACAGAGACATGTCAAAGTGTACAGCTCAGCTTCTAGGAAGTGAAAAAAGCACAGCAATATAAGTGTGTGTGTTGCTACTTTTAGTAGATCATGGAATGCAGCCTGGTACTTGAGAACTTTTTGTGATGAAACTAGTTATCATTTCCATCACAACCTATTAACCATCTTGTTCTGGTGACAACATAGGAAACTGAGTGACAATGCATGAAAGTGCCACTGCTCTTTTGATACGGAAATTATCTGTTGCCTCCAAGGATAAAATCGGATTGACTGGGGAGGAGGGGCAACTGAGCATTTAATTACAGTGTACAATAAAATAATACTCCAGCACAGGTAAAAACATATTTTGTGCCACTAGAGTGCTATCTGAGCTGTTTGAATGATCTTTTTCTCTTCTTTCTCTAAATGAAAAATTAGCATTTTAGTATTTCCAGACTGCACCTGAAATGTAAAGATCTTGAAAAAACCTCAGGCAATCCCTCCCTCTCAGATTTTATGATATTTATTGAAGTAATAAAAAAATGTATTTTGTTTGCCTAATTCTTTTTCTTTTAGAAATAAGCAAAAACAAAAATTCAAAATGAAAACTTAAAAGCATGTTTTGTATCGAGTAAAATTTAAGAGTATCTGAGTTTTCCTTTTCTTTCCTCTCCCAGGACTACTTAACAAATTTCTCACAAATTCATAAAGCCTAAAGTTGCTTTTAAAAGGTAATTACTACTTCTCTGTATGTATTATCAGTAGTTATTGATCATAAAAATACCTGATTTGTGTATGCAGACTGGGTGCTCATTTAGTTTCATTTTGATTTTTCAGCCTGCACTTCTCCCCTACCATTTAATGATCTTGGATTTCTGATTCCAGTCAGACGCCGATGTTGACTATATATTGTTAATATTCTTTATTTTTTTTCTTTGTAAGCTGGTCTTAAGGTAATTTCTGCATTATTTCTACTAAATATATATCTAGATTGCAGTGAAAGAGTTCACCAAGTACCCCAAATAGCTATCATCTGCACAAAAAAAATTCTGACACCTTAGTGTAGCCTAAAGGCTGGAGATGAAGTTCTGACATTAAAAAATGGTATATCTTTTTGGCTAAGGACACTAGTTTACTGTAAAGGACCTCTTGCTTGTTAATACAAACACATGCCTGGTTTTAAGGTAGTATTTGTTTATGACTTTTTTTATATCAAGGCTTTCTAAATTTCCTCTGTAATATACTCTACCATGATTTCACATAAAACTGTCTACCAGAAGGGATTGACATTAGTTATGAGAGCGAGTAGCAGCAGCTCTTTAGACATATAACTACTGTGCCATTTTGATGTAATTCAGTTTAAATTTCAAACATTTCTATTTAACATAATCAAGTGGTATGAAATCTTCTTTTAAAATGGCAAGTATACAGTACCAGCTCAATTGGCACTTAGCAACGGTCCTTTTGCAATATGCACAATAGCTTCCAGCAGGGAGTTTTTTAAGGACCATCTTTTGAGAGCACAAACTCACACACGTACAATCAGGACACATCAAGGTTCTATCTCCAGCTCCCCTTGAGATGTTATTTAGCTAATGCACAAATGTTACAGCTAAGCTGTTAGCCTGAAAAATAGAACAAGCAGTTGTGTGCAGGTATAACCATTTCTTTCTTCATTCCAGGATATCTTCATATTATAATTTCACACAAAGTAACATCTAGAAAGGTGTAATATGTGATTTTTACTCAATAGGTGGATTTCCACTTTTAAATGCACTGCAGCTGTCAAATGCCCCTTCTTGAATCCTGCATTATGTAGTGGCAAAGCACCTTTGAGTGGGTATACAGCTGCAGTCATTACTGGGTATCCTCTAGTTAGAGTATTCTGGAAAGATATAACTCTGTCACAGGCTGCCATCACCAGTAAATACTGCTGTGTGCATAGCTGTTCTGTATCCAACAAAAAGAAAAGATCTGGCCCTGCAGCTAGCTTTCCTCGAGAGAGTCAAATCCTGGCAAACAAGCCCCTTGCTTCAGCTGCAAGCCTCCCATACTTATTGGTTGTCTTCCAAAAACTGTGCTGAACCATATAATAAGTTCAAATTTCATTAAGCCCGGGAGCAGAGGGAGTTTCTAGCATGTTGCTAAAATCATGGCATAATGCTCTGAACCAGGTGATTGCATTATAATCTCATTCCAGTTGGGATCTTCTTTTCCTAATAGAAGGCTTTTACATTCAAGATAGGAAAGTAAGAGGGGCTCTAACACTGAAGTCTGCAATGCAGTTACTAAACACATTGCATAGATATTTTGCACATGGAAAGAGATGATGACATTAACATTACTGCAGTAATGACGTCTCGAGTGTAAGACTTCAGAATTGACTGGAATTGTGTTCATATGGAAAGCTGCAACAACATGGCAACATGGTGAAAGCACAGAAGGCTATGTTTGCCTGATGACAAACCTTTTTCCAAAGTAACAAGAAATATGATGCTTAGTCAAATTTTTTATATCACATGCATCTCAAAATAAAATACAGTTAAAGAAAGAAAGCAAAAATGGGCATATATTTTTAGATAATATGAACCTATATGAGGGGAGACCGTTGTTGTAGACATGGGACAATGAATTAACAGCTTAATGGACTCTAAAAAGATGCTCTTTGTTAGTACCTGACCATGAAATCTGTGGAAAAGACTTAAAATCAATGAAAGCAGGAATAAATTTTTGTTTGTTTTAAATTACAATCATGAAAAATCATAGAGATGAGTTAATGAAAAGAACTTGTGAAATCATGTTGTATTTTTACTGTTTGATCAGAGGGGAAAAATACTTTTTTTCCAGTCAAAACATTCACTTTGATGTGCTCTAATTACAGTGATTTGATTTACTTAATTTGAAGCAACCTTCCAAAATTAAATATAGTTTTGTTTAGAAAAGAGATCTTAAAAAAATCTCTAAGCAAAACTGAATATTTTGTGGCTTAGATTTTTTTCAAAAACCTGCAGAAGGCATTGAAACTTATATTGTTTCAGTTTTGGATCAAAGTAATACATACCATCTAAATTTTTCAGTTCAGACAGTGAATTAAAGGATCAGTGATGTGCATTTCTCTGACTGTAAGTGCTATTATAAGCTTCAGTTGGATTAGGATCCTCCTCTTAATCCAGTCTATTAAAAATGCCTGTGTTCTAAATCTGCATGATTTCCCTGCTAAAGAAAAAAGAAGGTGCTTTTTTGTTCTTTTTAATTCATATGAAACTATCAGGGGTTGGTGATAGTCTAGAATATTTCCGGTTAGCCCATTCTGACTGTTCAGGCAAAGGAATGGCTGACATTAGAGACAATTTTTTATATGGACATCTTGAAACCCACAGGAAGATCTGATCATCTTGACTCCAAGGTTCTGGTCTGAAGTATAGTAATAGACCATGAAGTCGACATGTTAGGTTCCCGGAGTCAGATAATTTATAAAGATTCTTTAAAAAATGAATGATAAGAGTGCACAGAGACTTGTGAGGAGTTTTGACGGTTGGTGGTTTCACACTGACCACACCAGTTTGGGATTGGTTGTCTCTCCTCACAGGTGACATGTGTAAGGCACAGAAAAAAGCAAGACTGACATGTTGTGGTGCAAAAGCAGAAAGCTGTTTTTAAAATTCTGCTGTTTTCTCTTGGCCACTCTGGTTGCCCAGGTAAAGTGTAACTGGTAAAGCCTGCTGGAGAATTTACTTGTCTCAAGGTCCAGTATTTAATTTTCATTGTTCATCTATGAGATGGGGGTCTTTTTGCTTAAAAACCCTGAGTGCATCAGTCTACAAAAATTGGTGACAAGCAGCAGATTGTCCCTTTTTGTTTTTTAACAGAATAATTTTATAATTTCAGCTGGTAAAAACAATAGTATATAACTAGCTCCAAACAAAATTTTTTGGCTATTGTACAGAAAAAGACTTACTAATCTTAAACTATTAAAAAAATCATCTGGGCAGACAAACTTGCCTGCCAAGTTTTAGGTGGCTAGAATCCAGAGTGGCTGAGACATTAAACATGAAAACGAAGCCCTTACAGTTGAAATGCCAAACTACAACATCAGGCTCCTGACGCTATAATTTTAAGAGAACTAAGTGGTGTAATACTGTGCATAATTATTTCACTCATGAGCAAAAAGACCTATTAGTCATAAGCAGAGCTTTAAGTTATGAGGATATTTCTTGAGAAACATATGCCAATCGTTTGACCAAACAAGACTGTGCTTTGCAGTTATATGTTACCATTTTTTGGACTTGCTGGCTGGTGCAAATCAACAGATTTTGGAAGTCCATTGGTTATGACCTCAAGAGGTACTTCATAGACTTTTATTTCTTAACATTAAATCCTTTAGAGTATCACAGGCTAAATAAAAATTATCCTATCCCATCATTTTTTTCTTTATTTCTCTCTTTATCTTGCTTATATGTAGTACAGTATCTGGCAGAGTACCAAGGGCTAAAATTCAGCTTTCTCTGATGTTGGTATAACTAGCAGCTTAAATAGCAGTTTTCCTGCCAATCTAAACTTTTACTTTTTAATGTAGAATTTAAACCAGAAAAGCTAAGCATTCCTTGGGCGGGCTCTTTAGTAGGAAGTAAGTTTGAATTGGCACTGTAATTGCTAAAGCTCTTCTTTCAAATCTTATTGAACCAAAACTAGAAATTCTGTTTAAATCCTTGCAGTTATCTAAGAACATAAAATACCAAAAGACCAATAAACAAAATAAGAAAAAAAACTAAACAAATATATTTTACAACTTGGGTTTTAGAGAAACAAGCTGTGCTTTCATTTCTTATTTATTAATTTTAAGTAAAATCATTCAGCTCTACCTCATAAGAGAAATTCCCTCTTTGTGGGGGATCTCGAATTTCTCTCAAAATACACAGCTACATAAAATACACACAGACCATTTTATTCCTATACCTGGACCATCACAGAAAGATTATTTCCAGCCTCTGAAATAACTTTGCAGACTTCAGAGGTTTCTGTATATTTTATGTTGATGGGCTCCAGAAGAAACTTTGCTCCGTTCTAATACATCTCCACAAGCTGGCTTTGTTTACTGCTCTTAGAAGGGGAAGAGGAGGCACAATAAACTTTATAAAGCTCTGGAGCAACATGTGAAGAAACTTGTCTTCATTCTTCTCTCTTTCCATATAACTGAGTTTTCTGTGCATGGGTTTGGACTAAATTACTGAAACAGCCTGTGGATCAGGACGGTCATGCTAAGTTTTGATCTTTCAGATGCTTGTTTAAGTTGCTGATCTATGTGACTAATTCTGAATCCTTTGCAGAAGTTGTAGTGTTATCTGGCCATGAATCAATGATGATGTTGCCTACTGGAAATGAACTGTCCTGGTTAGTTCACAGCTTGGTCCAGCTAATGCAGGAGCAGATGTCTGAGGCTGTGCTTATCTTGAGTCACTGGGCTTTATCATGTTGCAGACAACAGCAAGAGGCCAGCTGAGCTGCCTTGCCTCCAAAAGGAGCTAGATTTAGATACTCCAGTACCTTGAGAATTTGGTCTATTCAAGCTATTCAAGGCTTAAACTTAAACACATGCTTATATACTTAACCGGCCTTGATGATGCTAGTCATATCACCTAAGAACAGACTTATTTTCAAAGGTAGTGAATAACTAATTTCTTTATGTTACAGGTATCAGCGCTTCAAACAAGATGGCATTCTTGCTCGACTCTTTGTTCCCCTTCTTTGAGATGATTAACTAGGGATATGCTGACACTGAAATCACGTCTGCAAAGTCTTTGGAAATGCTTGGGAACAAGGCTGAAGAAAATGGAGAAATATTATTAGATTATGTTTATTTTTTCCAGAATTTTTTTAAAGACATTTTCAATACCTCTGCTAATGAGCATTTAACAGTGTTGTTTGTGGTGGTGGGTCCACACGCCTTTTTGTGGGAAGGTTTGTAGTTCATAAAAAGAAAAAAAGAAAAAGAAAGAAAGAAAAAAAAATAAGGAGGGGAACATAACTGCTCTTGAAGATGATGTGGAGGGGGTGGATACAAGGAGCAACTGAGGTCACATGGTTTGTTCAGCCTGGAGGAGACTGAGGGATGAATCTACAGCTTCCTCACAAGGGAAAACAGACAGGCAGGCACTGATCTGTTCTCTCCTGTGACCAGTACAGGACTTGAGGAAACTACATGAAACTGTGTCAGAGAAGGTTTAGGTTGGATATTAGGAAAATGTTCTTCTCCCAGAGGGTGTTTGGGCACTGGAACAGTCACTCCAGGGAACTGGTCACAGCACCAAGCCTGACAGAGTTCAAGTGTTTGGACAACACTCTCAGATGCACGGTGGGATTCTTAGAGTTGTCCTGTGCGGGGCCAGGAGTTGGACTCTGTGACCCTTGGGGGTCAATTCCAGATATTCTATCATTCTGTGATTCGCTGTAGTGCAACATAACTGCAGCAACATCTAAACTAACCCAGACAATCACATATACCACCCTAAGAGCTCAGTCTTCACTGGAGCCATGTCTCCTAATTAACAGTTATCACCTGCTCTGATTACCAGATATTCTGAATTAAATTGTATACAGGCTGATTTTCAAATCCTGCATTACTATCAGACACTTCCTGTGTTGAAATGGCTGTTTGGACAGGCTTCACAAATCAAAGCACTGTGTAGCACTAGGTACATTTCTTTATGTTCCAAGGAAACAGAGATAAGCTCTTGAGCTTAATGAGATGGAGTGAAACTGGCTTAGTGAGACAGAATATGAATTTTGACTCCCTAGCTGTCATGAGAGTCAAACGCAACTAATCACCTGAGGAAGAGCTGGGGAGTTTGGTGCAAATAGGTTCTTTGAAGAATGTATAAATAGAGCTTTATGCAGTGTACGTTCTCTGAAGAGCTAGGAGGTCCCCTTCCCCTCAGATTTACCATGCTACTAGGAGTGCAATGGGCCTTTTTCAGGGGGAGAACACAGCAAATTGGTTTTTCAGGAATGACACTCAGCACAATCAGCACTTGAGAATGAGGCTGAGTGCTCCAAACCATGACAGTGCCCTCACAGAACATGACTCTACATATAGAGCCCTGAGATCTACATGAGTATGTAACCAGACAGCATCAGGTATCTATGCAGGTATATGCTGGAATGTATAGCTACTCTGCAAAGCACTGCTTCTCTGCATTACTCTGCATTAAGTCCTGCATTGAAATTTCTTTTTACCTGTGAATAAATTAGAGCACAAGACTGATCATGCAATGTGGAGTATGAACTTGATGTTCAAAGCCAAGATGAAGAGTGCAAGAATAAGTTGAAATATTTACTGAAGCACTTTTGTCATCCAAACCCTATAATATACTTACAGTAATATACTTATAGACTTACACCCCAAGGAAATAACCAATGCATACATAAGATCATCACTGAAAAAGAAAAAATGTAGTAAGAACATTTCTGTATTAAAGTAATTTCATTGGTGTATAATTTTCTAACCAAACTGACATCTAAAAATTTCCAAGATAACCGTGACTCTAAAATGGCTTTTTTTTTTTTTTTTTAATTTTCATTTTCATCTAACCTGTGGTGCTGAGAAGAAAAAGAGAAAACAGATGTCATTTGAGGGCTCACACCCCTTGTCATAAACTACATTGGCACCTGTGGCTAGCTTGGATATTTCCCCACTAATCCATGAGAACACTAAGCTTGGTCAACCTTCCCTTCAGCGTGGTTTGTTCCCTCCACCTTTTCCATGCTGACTTGAAATTCTTGGCTGATATGTAAACAATCTGGAGAAGTCTGGGTTCCTCACAAATCTGCCTGGGAGTAAAGAGAAGGGGCGAGGAAGGAATGGCAAACCAGCCACAAATACTGTTTTCTATGGCTACAGATCCATGTAGCAGGTGGCTTATGCTTTTTGTTTCCTCATGCAGATGATTTGGTAGCACATAACTAAACCCTGAGTGCAGATACATGACACCAGAGACATTTCTCGGTTTATGGGGTGAGGGAAAAAAGCAGAAAATATATTTCAGAACATATTAGATATTTCTGAAATACTTGATGGTACATATACTGTGTGTTTAGTACATGCATTATGCCTCAAAGTATTCATGCATGTATATTTACTTTTATAATTTATAGACCAGTTACAACACCAAGCTCTCTTCCAGATGTCAAGAATAAAACTATATTTCACAGCTACTTTTACAACTGATAGTAAATCTTGCAGATGGTATGAGTACTGTGAAAGTTATCTGACCTTGAGCAAGAAGAAAACCCCACCGGAAGATGTCTATCTCAGAAATAATCAAGGTGTGCCTGCAAATGGTTGCTTATTTGCAGCCAGAGACTTTGGTTCTGTACTGTGTTCCTTTTTAAAATGAAAGGTGCATGCTCAACTCAAAAACCTCAAAGTCAAAAATACTTTCTTTCAAAACCATATTGACCAAGGGGCTCGGGCTGAGGGGTTGGCAGTTTTTGGAAAATTTCATGATACTTCTCCAAGAAATGTACACATAAGCATTAAACAGCCACATCTTAGTAAAAGACAAACATCAGGAGGAACACCGATATTGTATTATGCAGCTTGCATTAGACCTTATGCTTGTGTTGCCCAAAAATGTTCCACATGGCTCTTTCACTTGTCCCAATGACACTTTAAGGAGCCAGAAGTCTCTGCCAGTAAAAAAGAAACCGGTTAAGAGTACCAGCGACCAACTGTTAGGACTAAATTTAGGAGAAACCACCAAAATTACCTATGGTGTTTAGCTCACACCATATAAGGAGTGTTTCCAAGGCTATATTATGGTGTCAATGAATAATTGTAAATATTAAAGAGACATGGATATAGTGAAAATGGTTTTGGAAACTTTTCCTTGTTTTGCAGCTCATGTCTGGGGGATTTTCTGAGCAGAAGGCAGTAGGTACACCACTATGGTTAACAGATTACATGGTCATTCATTTCAAGAATTTCAACCATTCATTGAATAAGAGAATATTTCTTGTGGTCTTTTTAATTTCCACTTGATTTCTTCAATTCTTGTCATACAATTCATGGTCATCGATTGCTTTGTATTAGCTTTCACCATGCCATTTGTGACATGGAGTACCCTCTTCTTCTGCAACTGCTCTTCTCTGGCTTGCTTCTGCTATATGAAATTGTTCCATACCTATGGTCATCACCATCACCTTTTATGCAACTATTCTTGTCCTGTTTTAGCCTTTTGGGGGCAGGGCTGCACACACTCCAGATAAAATAATTACAGATTTATACGGTGACATAAGATAATGTTTTCTGAAGGTCATGAAAAAGGACAAAACACTGATTCACCCTCTGTGGAGCAAAAAAGAACTATTTCCACAGATAAAAATACTCAGATAGATAATCTCTCCTTCCAAAATATAAGTAGAAAACCTTATTACAAAAAAGAATATACATCTCTTAAATGAAAAAAAAACAGAAATCAAAAAGCAATATACAATCCTACAGTGAAAGCATAGGAAAAGCTGTGATATAAACCCTCAAATATTCCTAAGATCACACAACTTCACATTCATTTCTCAAAATTTCCATAAGAGCAACACAGACTCTGATGCCAAACATTTACATTCATCTTCCATCAATGGCTTATGTTTAGCAGTAAATTCATGAGAGTTTCAAGCATTCAACCTCTGGAAAATATTTAGCCAATTCTAGAACTTAACCCTGGAAACAGCAAAGTGAGCAAATGTGTCACTTTTAAGGAGGTTTTCAAGCATCTGATGGCAGCTATGTTGGCCTCTGTACTAATGTCAATGCATCATTTCTACAATCCACTGTTCAGCTATAGCAGCTCAACCCAGAAATTGTAATGTAAACTGAAACCCTACAATGCTCTTATTCTGTGATAGAAAATCTTCAATAAACTGAGCTCTCCAAAATATCAAGGGGACAATGTATTCTTCCTAGAAATCAAAAATTATATTTTTCACACAATAATTAACTGAAATAAGTATGGTGCAAAAATACCTTCCTGTCATCTCAGTGACTTCCCAATCCACTAGAGCTTTATTGCTGTGTTTATTGTGATGTCACAGGATTCTCTGGATGTGATACCTTACTGGTGTATACTGCCCATGGCTACCTGTACTGCTCTCTTCCTTTCTCTTATCCCCAGTGCTAAGGCTAACTTTCAACAATAAAATTAAGTATTTTGATTTATGACAAAAAGGTTAGTTAGAAAAATCAGATACTAAATTGTTCAGTGGAATCTTTATCCTTTGATTATGCAGTTGGCTGAGCATAAGCATTTTGATTCACTTTATTCCAATTTAACTCTCCATTGCAGCTGACCCAAAAGCTGACTTTTTCTATGCTTTGTATCTCTAGGAAAACAAAAAAATGCAGTGATACTTGTTAAAAATTGCATAATATATGTTTCAAGCTTTTGGCTTAGCAGAAATGAAAACTAGAACAAAAGTCATGCAAATATATAAAGGCTTGATATATTCTCTTTCTGAAAACCTGTGATATTATTTTTTATTACCACTTTAAATGAATTTGATCATTTCTGCAATATAGCAGACACACACTACTCTGAAACTTTGTATTTAGCTTAATAACATTGCTTGAAAAGTAGTTGCATTGTAATATTAGACCTGAATCTTTACTCTTTAGAACAATGTCTTAATTGCCCAATTTCTCGTTTGTTTTTTTGTTTGGTTTTTTTTTTTTTTTTAAGTTATATTATATGCTTTCTGTTTTGCTTTATATGCAGTTACTATTATATACTGTCAAGGAAACAGAAAGAAAAATGGCATAGATACCCTCTTATTGTGTCTTTTATAACCTCCACACTGCCTAATTTTTATAACCACTGCAACTGAAAAGTTTCTGCACATTATCCAAAGTTTCAAATATAAACACTCTCTGAAATCCAGTCCTCATACATAACACATTTTAATGCTTTACTTTCTTGTTTCTATATTTAAGGAGCTGGTCCAAAATCTGGAGCTCTAAATATATTTTAAAATTTTGTTTGTTTAAAAAAAATCCCTTGAATTTAGGGTACAGGCTGGGTTTTAACATCCATTTCTAAATTTACAGCAGTTCTGAGATTTTTTAATGTGTTTGTGCAAGAGAGACAAAGACAGAAAGGGAAAATGCATGCAGAAGAGAGTCTAGCTTGGCAGGCATTTCATATTCTGTTGCTACAAGATTTTGTTTTGCAGGAAAGCAGTCAGTAGAATTAACTGCATTAGAAATATGCCTGAACATAAAGTATATTGCAGTAAATTTTACTATTTTTCATAATCCCAGTATGGTGTTACATAGTGCACAATAGCTTGGGGTTGATTTTTTTCCCCCACACAAATCCTTTATTCCTGAATACCCAACATCTGTCCAATCACCCTGATACCTAATGTGCAACAGATAGAAAGGGCAAGTTTCCCTGCATGGTTCCAAATGAAGGCTAAAATCATGAAAACCTCAACTTTTAACTTGACTACTTCATTCTGTTGAACTTGTGCCCTGCACAACCACAAGTGTGGAGAGGGGGGAGGGCACTGAGGTTCCATGCATCACTTATTTTCTATTCCTCTTGTCCTTCAGTTCCTGGCAAACACATGCAGCTCTTTCCCATCACCAGCCTCCTTAGTTTTGCATCTGAAGTAATAAAAAGTACATGCACTTTCAGATCTGTGGTACCCGAAGAAGAAGCAGGAAAATGTAGGTGGACAGAGAAACTACATACCTTGGTGAGGCAAGAAAATCTTTCCTATATTGGCCTCTTATGAATAAAGACATGGTGACATAAGGATTAGAGGTGGAAGAAGCATTTGCATTTGTGCACATTTAGGTTCATTATCTAATGGGCAAATAAGTGCTATATTGAGTACTGGATAAATAGAATTTCAGTATTGCCTCTATGTGTCCTTTCCTGTCTACATGGCTGTTTTCCACAGGGTTTGTAAATTACATTCACACTGTTTTTCCAGATAAAGATCATAAAATGACAAAATTTTCTTTTCATGTTTTTGCCTTTTTTTTTGTTTTATCCAAAGCAGAGGCAACTAAATGTCTTTTTGCTCAGGGGAACTTATAGAACACTCAATGAGGCTAATGGCAGTGAGATGACTTTAGATGCATTTCTCACAGCTTCACTTAGGAGTACCAGGAACATTTCCATACAGTTTTCTCTAATGCACATGTTGTGAGCAGTTCTGAGAACGTGACATTGTCACCAGGTACTATAAAACTAGGAAATGCGTGGGTGGGATCCTGCCTGCCTTTGCCACGTGTGAGTGCCTCAGTTCCTATGTCTTTGTCTGACACACCTCAGCCTCTGTCTTTAGCAGTTTCATTGGATTTTTCTGTCTTTCCCTGTTTCCATCGGAGCCCTAGTACTGCAAGTGGTATTGTGGCAATAAGCAAGTACTTTGGTGCAAAATTACTCAATCATTAGGAGGGATGTGTGGCAGTGAAGATATTCTAGCTTTTACATTTTTTATCACACTAGGTCTATTTTTTCCTTCTTTTCCACTCTTATTATTAACCTTTTTATAGAAAATTGGCTTACCAAGAATTTATGAATTAGCAAGTCTATTATAATGATGAATGGTAATTACCATTTAAATCCTGAGTCATTCATCAGCTTGTTCACCATATGTCAGATGATACAAGAGTGCATGAATACTTGTCTAGTGAGTATTTCTCAAATGATTGTTATATTTGCCTGAACTTTGGGCTTGAATGCCAAATACTAGGTGAATAAAAGTTAAAATTATAGAAAAAGAAAAAAATACATTTAATATAAGCAGAGGAGGAGAGACAGCACAATAAGAGGCAATGTTGTTAGTGACACCTATTAGCATTTCAAAATTATTAGGACATTTTTTATAATTTAGCAAGAATAAATGAGGATTTGAGCTTTTCTGAACATAGACGGAATAGCTCATAACTACAAATGAAATCCTTATATGAGATTCTTGGGTAAGGAATCATTTTTACAAACAAAAACTCAGGTTTGGGAAAGAGCTTACCAACTGGCCCAGCTAGCCCAGTCAAGCCTGAAGTTGCTTGGGAGCTTCTGCCCTCATCATATATTTCTATACGAGTGTGAAGGCAGGTATTGCTTTCTGCCAGTATCCCAGAGAATGGGTATCTATGTAGCCAAATCAGTTGAGTTCATTTGATCCTATCAGTCTTCTTTCTTGATGATCCTTAATAATAGAGGAAAAAAATTAAAAGGGCACAACAACTGAACTGTCACTCAGCCTCCAAATCCAACCTGAGGTCTGCTAATGGAGTAGTGTGGGAACAATTTCACTTCATCTGTCAGTGCCAGACATCCCAGGGGTGCAAATTCAAAATTTCTGTCTTCAAACTTCTCAGTGCATCTTCTCACAAAAGACAAAACCATACAAAGATATCCTCTGGGTCCCCCACAGAAAATAATATTTTTTAAATAGGAGTGAAATTATTGTAACTGGAATGGGTGTATGTTTTATGTTGAGTGATAAACACTCTAAGGACAAAGTCAACATTAATGATGATCACTTCAACTCTTTCTTTTTATTTTGACATACTATATCTCTCTTTAGGTTTAACAGCTCATAAACTGAAACCAACTTTCTGAATGATCATTTAATTCTTGAAATCTAACCATTGACTAGGAAGAAAATACTAAGATTTTAATCCTGTTGGCAGATAGCAAATGCTAGACCTAGAAGCTTAATGGTGTTAAGCTGAATGGAACATACCAATTCTGTTACCCTAACAAAATACAGTCTCTGTCTCTGTGAAGGTTGGAAATGTTCTCTTGCTATATCTTGCTATAAGTATCTGAACACAGGTAAAAATAAGATACAGTTTTAAAATTAGTAATCTTGCAAAGCTAAATTGACACAATCTTGTTCAACTTATCTATCTGTGGAAAAAACCAAACAAACCAAGAATATTGTTTTAATCAAAGGTCTGTTTTTCCATCAACACTCAGTTTTCTTCATTGTGCTAAAATTGTCATTCTGCTTTATATTATTATTGCCTCCACTTCTGAAAAAATTAAGGTTTTTATTGCTGTTCTGAAACTATTTATATGCAGAGAAATGTTGTTCAAGTTTGGACAGAAAAAGAACGAGAGAATTTCCTGTTGGATTCTCTTACCTTTGGATCAAACCATGACTAATGGATGACAATCCTTCATTCAGCTCACTACACAAACTGGGAAAGGTGTCTACCCAGAGGTAGAATTCACTCCCAGCCTATATCTTAGAGAGAGTGGCTTTGTGCACTTTAAATTTAAGTAAAATCAGGTGCTGTACATTACAATTAGAGACGCTTTCTTTGTTTATTAATGGACTCAATTAGATATAATATTTTTAAAACTGTGTTTTGCATCAATGATAAGATGCTATTGGTTTAGATGCCCAAGATTCAAATACCCTTGGAAATTACAGAAGGTAACCAAATGGAAGCCTAGGGAAGAGGGCTAGGGACAAAATTAATCTGCAGTCTAAGAGGAGGAAAAATGAAGGGGGGAACATAGTTGAAATTATTTGGGGGGGAAGTTCTGAATAAAAATAATCACCAAAAACATTAAGCCATGTATCCCTAGGAAGAGGGGTAGGATTTGTGACCATCATTTTCAACTGCAGACTTGCAGAGTAAGCCTTTACTCAGACATAAGGAAAAATACCAGAATCATTCTCTATCCTCCTTTGTATTCTGTAAAATTTAACCAGACTCTAAAATGGCATGTTTGTTTTGGCATCTCAGCAGCTATTAACAAAGGGTTTGGCTGCCTGCAAAAGACATCCACCATTCAGACCTGTGCAATGAGCCACAAATCTGGTAAAGATAACATTTCTGTTTCTCATTGAGGAAAAACACAGTGCAATAATCAGGTGAGTGTTCCTTCAAAGAAAATGCTAAAAAAAAGTCCTGTATAGTGGCAGATACTATATCCCTGGATCAGCAAAAAGAGCAACGATTCCCACTGACACCTCCCACCAGAGGCCCTAGTATTCCTAAGGCTGCCTCTGTATGTCAGCATGTGAAGTTGATCTTTCCCAGCTGACGCTGAGCTGAAATTTCTTGGAAGCAGCTGGAGTGGAGGTGTGCCAGACAACCTTAAAAAATAAATCAGTTACAAATGAACCAGGGCAACCCCAAAGGCCCAGAGGTAGGGTGGGTGTTTTGCTACATGCATTACTAATTAACTGTGAAAAGTTTTGAATGGTCCCAAAATTTTTTGTGAGTACCAGCTACCTTTTATAAAAAGGGCCATAAAAAGAAGGTAGAAAACACAGTTCCAGTAACTGAAATCAAGCATACAGAGTTTGGAGGGGGGAGGCTGCAGAACCCCAACCCACAAACACACCAATTCTAGTTTTATTTTAGCTTTACTTTTACATGATTCTTCATGTCAGAGTGTTCATTTTCATAACTCATCTGAAATTACCAAGTGATGCAAAATTTTTATAATGCTTGTTTCTTTTTATGCTCATTCCCCAATATTTTTCCCAGACAAATATTGCTTCAGCCCACAAAAAGCCTTTGGACTCCTAACTACTCAAAACATAACCTGCAATTAGGAGGCTTGGATCACTTGGAAAATCAGGTACTCTTTACTCTGCCTTGGGGTTCATACTGCAGGAGGCAAAAAGTATTCCAGACCTTCTAAGATTAGGGGCCTCAAACAAGAGTAGGAATTGTACTAGAACAGCTTGATTTTGGACAACTGAAGCAAAATAATTGTAGTGTTCATATTTTTAAAGCCATTTGAGAGGCTACAGGAGTCTTAAATAAGTTTTATCAATAGTAAATATATTAATTGTAAAATTTTACAGCACTGAAAATCTATGAAGATCAGGAGATGCACACATCCATTAGGGTCTGAATATATTTTGCTGGTCTTTCCAGACAACATTTTTCAAGTGAAAAATCAGCTTATTTGCATCATATTATGTAAGAGTAGTGATCTGTAAACTATGTAACAGGTTTCATAGAGGAAGGGGGCTTCCGCAGCTGCATGTCTCTACCAGACACAGCTATCTGTTACCTGAAGACATAGTTCATTGACTAGGGCTGGGCAAAATTTCAATTTTATTCTGTTTCTGCCAGTATCCATCTTAGCTATGCATTACATGTGGATGATTATAGCTCACGTTTACCTCTAAGATGACAGAGAACAGAGATATATGAGCTACTGAACCACTGAATTGGTCCTAGATAGTTATACCAGCCACTCCCATTTCTGTTCTTTGAGTTGTCTAACTGGTAGAGAATGAAAAACAGGGACAAGTAGGTGCTTTTGGTAGTTGATGGAAAAGTAATTTACTAAGCCTGGGCTGCATTAATGGCTGGATGGCTGGTACTCTTCTGTACCCTTGGAATTATGCTGTGCAAGGTCCCAAGCTATTTGGAAGAAGAGGTTTAAATCACCTTCATCTCCTCACCAGGGTCCTCCTGGGATTCTGTTCATCTACTGCATTTCTGCTCCCTGGAAGCCTTGAGAGGCATGGTGAGCCAATGGCAGCCCCAGTCCAGGGTGCTTCAGCTCCTTGTAGCCTTCGTGATGCTGTATGCACCAACAAGTGACACAGAGGAGGTGTCAGAGTCCAAAGAAAAAATGGCACATTGCAAAACAGGCTTAAGGTACACTGCCTCACCAACATTACGTGATTAAGAAACACCAGGTTTTCTTCAAAAGCCTCTGTTTCTGAATATGACTGTATATGTATATGCCTACAGGAACATGCAATACTATATTGTGTGTGCATAGTATGCATTTACTTCTTATGTTTAAAAATAAAATTAAAAATATAAATTAAAACAGGTGCTTGGTGAAAACCACCTACCTATGCTGAGTTTAGCTTTCCTGAATAAGTAGATGAAAAGGTAGAATAAGAAATGTTACAAGATAAGATTCAGATTCAATCTGAGGGGTCTATCTGTACAATCAAGCCCATAAGATATTTTTGTTTTGCAGAATTCTGGCTGGTAAGGGTAGAGGAACAATCAGATTCAACTGTCTTTTAAAAACATTTGCTATCTTTTCTTTGTTGTTGTTGCGGGGGGGGGTTGTTGTTTTGGTTTGGGTTTTTTGGCCCTTTTCCTTTGCCAAAGGGAAATCAGAAAGTTCTTAAGTCAGAAATGTGAACAAGGATTTTAGTTTAGGAAACCTTTTCCCCATAACAGAAGTAGCCAATTACTATGTTTTAAGGATTCATTCAGCTACCTAATAGATAGTGCATAAACTGATGTATATCGCACACAAGAGCAAGATTTGTGGGAGAAATAAAAAATTATAAGACAGAAGTTGACTTATTGAATTTAGGCTAAGATTTCTCACACTTGCAGTACTATTTTAAAGGAAGCCGATTTAATAGTAACTTCACATTTAATCATTTGAAAGACATGATTTTAACTAAAATACATCACTAGAAAATCAGTGGAATTATTACTCCATTTTCAGAATGAAACCCTGACAACACCTCGTTTCATTTTAAATTAAAGAGTTGTTAGATAAAGAAAATAAATATTCAAATCTGTGATTTGATGGAAATACTACAGTGAATATAAACAGAAGCAGATGGATTTGAAAAGACTATGAAGAGAAAATGCATCCTAAAAATTAATATTGCCTACAATGCATTGACTTACTGTAATACCTACCAAACCATCTTTAACAGTAGGATTTAAATTGCAAAGTTGACATGGCCAGTTTCTAGACCTTGACTTTTCCTGGTAAGGAGATCCCTGATGTGGAGGGGACTATTACTAAGATTCTGAAGTTATCCTCTGCACTGAATGAAAAAAAATATTCATGCCTTTAGGGGTTGTGGGTCCTTGCTGTGATTTACATAACTTACTGTGAGCAGCCATGGCAGACACCAATTATTGAGAACTTTGTAACTGCTGTACCTGTAGCTCCCTGTGGAAGCCATGTTTCTGTTGGATTAAATCTGTACAGAAATGACAATGGGGGGAAAGGAAAAAAATAAATGATGCCGTGAACGTTATAAGTAAACCTTTGGGAGCAACAATATATGTAGTGTGGTGCAACAGATAATGCAATTTTGCTCAACATTCAGAGATCATACAGACCAAATAAAATAACATAAAATAAAATAATTTTTTTAAAAAAAGAAAGAAAAAAAGCGCAAAAATAAAAACAAGCTGAGAAATCCAAACCAGACAGGAGCTGTAATGTCACTTTGCCTTTCACAACCACAGCAGTTTTGTAAAGCATAAGTTGGAAGTTGAAATTATTCCTGTAATGTGTTTGGCTTGGAAAGGAAATGTGGTCAGGTAAAAAAAAAAAAATACCTTCACTGTCATGCAGTGCTGGGAAGAAGTTCTGAATGTCAGCCCAAATTACCAAAATAGTGCTGAAAACTGCCTCAAAAGCTTATGGAGTTAGTGGAATTAGTATTTGCTATGGAAGTATCTTTAAAGCAGTTTGCTGTACCACTGAAGGGCTCCTGCACAGCCTGAGCATAAGCTAGTGAGTAGCTGGGACCTGCTGCCACTTCTGGAGAAGAGTAGGGAAAGCTGGAGGCACTTTTCCATCTCTCTGTGTACATGGACTGGCACAGAAGCGTGAGCTATGGCACAGCCAAATGTTTATCCAGACTTCCTCTGGGCTTGGGAGAGAAAGGAGTAGCCCTTTGTGCAGACAAGGGTGCAAATATTGTGCAAATATTCTGTGCACCAGGCTGTGGTTGGAGTCCTGCTGCAAAGTAGCCTGCACCAGCTGGGCCGTCTGCTCTGTGAAACGTCATCTGAAGCTGCCCCAGGGACACAGCTCGAATCTTTGTCTTCTAAAAGCCCTGTAGCCCTCTTGAAATATTTCTATTGGGGCTTTAAAAGCTGACAGGAAGCACTTTGCTGTCATGTTCTCAGTGCTTCCACAAATGTTAGAAAACAGCAAGAAAACAGCAAGAAAACAGCAAGAAAAGCTTCAATGTTTGACTTTTGTTTCAAACAAAACCAGAATGCCCTTTTAAAACAAACAAGCAAGCAAACACCACCCAACCAAGCAAACCAAAGCACTAGAAGCCCCTCCCAAAACACCCTCACCAAAGCCAAAACCCACAAAACAAAATCCCTTTAAAGAGGAAAATAGGAGTAAGTTAGGCTTTCTGTCTTAGTTACTACTGCTGGTGAAAGGATGGAAGACTGAGCAGAAGGGGAAGGATGCAACAACCTTTCAGATAACCTATGCCTGTATGGTGCCATGACTGGGTCCACTTTGAACCTAAGTGCAAGTAGAAATATTTTGTTCTGCTTGTGTTTCAGATTAGCTTTTCAGCTCCTACCATTCCTGGTTACTCAGGTGGTAGTTTATTCTGAATTGAGCAGGTATCTACTGGAGTTTTCTATATATTTGTATTGTCCAAAGCCTTAAATTTCCTCGTTTCTCTGTTGCTGGTTTTATAATAGCCTATTGACCTCCGGAACCCAGTAAAATCACTTCTGGAACATTTGGAAAATTTGGAGTAATTCTTGGTGTATTAAATCTTAACAATGTTAAAAAAAAACCACTTGGAAAGTAAATTGACAGAATTGAAAACTAGAAACTGAGGCCTCATGCTCAGTTTTTTATTCTTCAATAGGACTTGCCATTTTGATTAACAATCCTGTATAAAAAAAAAATCCAAAATCCAAAAAAAAATCAAAAAAAAAGTGGTTGTAGATTAATTAAAAGTAGATCCCACTTTGTCTCCTCTCTTGCATGAATCAATCCTGTCTGCAGGACACAACCTGAAGGGGAAGTGTTGCTCACAAGCCTTGCAAATTTTCACATGTGCTGAAGTCAAACAGCCTCAAACACTCTTATTTGTGTCTCAAGAGCTAGAACTGATAGTCTGCTGTTTCTGCATGTTCTAGACAAGGAGGAAAATGATGGATGAAATCCACAAAGGGCTGAATTAATTTGTCAAGATATGTTAAAATTAGTCTAAAACATTTGTAGCTGTTTGCTATCTTCATCTGGAAAACCGAGCATGTTCACATCTGAGCCCTGGCAGCAACCAGACCAAGGTGAGTCCAGGAGCCTAATCCTCCAGGCATCCATCATGGGGTTTAGACTCCCTGGCCCATCCCGGAGAGAAATTTCTGTTCAAATGGATCTTCTCTCAGCATGGAATAAGAAAGGCTTAACTATCATCTGTGCATGCCAGCTCCATAATGCTGCCAGCAAAAACATACTGCTTTATGGATAACTTATACTATGATGGCACCATTATATACAGCAGTGCAGTCAGTAATTTTCAGCATTGTCTCATATACTAAAAATTCTACAAGTCTAAGTGTCATTGAAAAGGGGGAAGCAAGTAAAATGTTGATGAACAGTAGGATTTTGCTATACCTCAAGAGACCACAAAAATGCTGCTACCTGAGATTCAGAGCCTTAACCAGTTTGCAGGACAGGTCAAAGAAATAATTGTTCATTTTGCTGTCCATGCCCCCCTTAGTCTCCCTTTGTACATCAAACTCTTGGAAAGCACCATCATCACAAAGCCAACAAAAATCCAGTCATTTTCATCACGATTCCAAGGACACCAGGTTATACAAATCTGCAGGGGAGCTCACTCCAGACATACATCCTAGGTGATGGGATTAGAGCTGTTGTTTTCTAAGGACCAATGCTTGCGGACATTTGTCACCTATTAAGTCCCTTGTAAAATTTAACAATATTAAAATCTTAACTAAAGCTATATTTGTTGTATTCGTTCCACTGCAGGTGCTATCCCATAAATATCATTGCACATTTTATTGAAGGGGGTGAGATGGTGACTTTTGAGCCTCTAAGCATATTTAATTGCTATTTTAAAAATTAAAACACCTTTTTATGTTTCATATATTTCAGTTTTTTGCCTATCTAAAGCTGAAATAGGATGCTGTTTCAAACAATGCCTCATGTTTATGAACAAGGCAAGGTGCTCTTTGAGCATATGATATTCTACTATAACAGAAAGAAAATAAATTTATAGAGTGTTTTTGCATATGCTATTAAGATTCAAGTCTTGATTTCTTCCCCTTCTAAACAGTGTCCCAAAGACCTGTGGTATCCTCTGTGTTAAGTGCCGGGTTCAAGAGATTAAGGGCAATGACTGGCATCTAGTTCACTTTTATTTCCATTTCAGTGCAACCTCACATCGCTATACATCTGTTTTGTTGATTCAGAAGAGCACTTGAGATGCTTTACAGTTGATTTTGACAAGTGCTACAATTTGATATGGGTAGATAATTCTTGCTGAGTTGATTTCAAAAGTACAGAAATTATAATTTTGAGTAGATATTACCTTTCTTTATGATCAGAATTTTCATGTAATATACTGTGCACTTAAGCTTCTTAATCACATTTTCTTTTTTTAAACATTACATTCTTTCCATCTAATCAAGTATTGCAAATTAAAATATTGTTCTAAATATATCTTATATTTTTTTCCATACACTGTGGACAGCTCATGCAAAACCCACTTGAAAAAGTAGTCCTTCCTAACCTTCTCACCAAAACTATTTGGTTTGGAATTTAATTAAGCAGTGAGACAAGACAGACTATATGGCAAGGCTGATTAATGCACACCTCAGGTGCATTTCACCTCATGCCTCCAGCATGTCTGAGGTGTGGAGTAATCAGTTCAACTGCTAAGTCAAAGTATCTTAATGGTGATTATAAAATGGGCATTTGTTAAAAATTTAAAACTCAGATATGACAACGTATCCTTACATTCCTAAATGTCATGCACTGAGATGAAATTTGGACCAAAAAAAAAAGTAAATAATTAAATTCCAGGTTTAAACACAACAGAATTATTTAGCTGAAATATTTTATGGGGTGAAATGTGAGTGTTTCATCCTGTTCCCTCCCCATTCCTTTGGAGTGTATAAAATGAGTAACCCATCATCACCCCCAGCTTCTGACTCCTTCCTTTTTTCCCTCTCCAGTCTAATTCTTTACTCTCTTTCTCCTTTTTGTTTATTTATTGTCCTTCTGCCTAGGCATTTCTCCCTGACGTCAGTATTTACTGGGTATGAGCCTGTGCTCTCTTGTATTGATGGTCCCCAGGTGCTCTTCAGCACATGAATTGATGAGGGAAGGATCTGTCCTTGGCTAACCTCTGTGAATACTGTGGTGGGGTTAACTTCAGATTTACACCGTGCAACTGACAGTTTAAGTAGTCTCAGTTGGAGGCTTTCAACAGAAATTCTGGTCAAAGAAATATGAGGTAGGATGGGCAGAGAAGTCCTCAATTTTCAGAAGAGACACCCATCACAAGTTTGTTTTCCTCTGAAGGAGAATGGACTAATTTATTTAGCAGAAAGTACTGTCAGAATGTAATCTGTGAAATAGCAGTGTTACACGTTGTGATTTCCTCATAACTATTCCACAGATATACATGAGAAAGCATAAGCTTCCCCCTCACACTTTTGTCTGGCCCTCCCAAAAGTCTGGTGTCCAAATATCTACTTATGCCTGTCTGGTCTGGGACAGAGTTAATTTTCTTCACAGCAGCTGGTATGGGGCTGTTTTGGACTGGTGCTGAAAATAGGATTGACAACACAGGGAAGTTTTAGCTATAGCTGAGCATCTTACACAGCATCAAGAACTTCTCTGCCTCTCACTCCACCCCACCGACAAGGAGGCTGAAGGTGCACAACTGATCCCAACTGACCAAGGGATATCCCAGACCATATGGCATCATGCTCAGTATATATAAAGGTGAAAGAAAAAGAAGGAAATGTGGAGTGATTTTCAGAATGATGGTGTTTGACTTCCCCACTCACTGTTACATGTGATGGAGCCCTGCTCTCCTGGAGATGGGTGAACACCTGCCTGCCATAGGAAGTGCTGAATGAAGTTCTCGTTTTGTTTTACTTTCATGCATGGCTTTCATAATATCTGTTGAACTGTCTTTATCTCAGCCAGAAGTTTTCTCACTTTTACCCGTCCAGTTCCCAGCTCACTGTGAGGGGGTGGGTGTGTGAGGCTGTGTTGTTGGCTCAGTTAAAACAACAATATTGCTGAATCAGTAGTGAGATTGTCATCGAGTTCAGCCTTCTTTGGCCCTCAGAGAAGGGCAGCACAGCTGGTGTGGAAGAGAAGGCTTTCCCATCCCACAGAAGGGATTGATCAGCTGAGACCAAGGGGCTCTGGCAATTGCCTGTGACTCCCTGAACTTCAGTGGGTGGTATGCCCTGGCACCCTAGTAGGTCTCAATCTCCTTTGTCCCTTTGAAAAAAGAACTTGACTGGAAGTTTCTGAGTTTAAGCTAGACGAGTTTCTGAAGAAGCGGGGGGGGGGGGGGGGTTGTTTGTTTCATGTTTTTTTCTTTATTTTTAATTTTCTCTCAAGAGAAGAGAATATAGCCTAGAGTTTTTAAAATCACTGAAAACAAGAATCTGCTCAGTTGTGGGGGAGTGTTAAGGGTCCCCAAGGAGCCAAACAGACTAGCAAAAGGGAGAGAAGTGTCTGGAGCAGTAATGGAGGGAGGACAAAGCAAGCAACAAAAATAATAAAGTAGAACTGAGGCTGTTATACAGAAGGGAGCAGAGGGAATTTAAAGAGCAGAGAGGGAGAGGCATATGTCCAAAAAATAGAAGAAGATTAGTAGAGGAGACAGGAAGAGTGGGGATGAGAATGCCAAAAAGTTCAACTTCACATCAAAAACAAAAAACAAGGGTCTGAAATGGCACAGTCTCCTCAAGGGACTACTTCTTACTGATGCAAGCAGACCCACTGAAGTTTTTCAGATGTTCATATACAGGCTGCAGGAATGAGCCCCATATTCACCAAAGGATTTCTGATCCATGCTCATTGTGTTCACACAGTGACTGCTTGCCTGGCTTGCCACAAGACACCCACCCCAGTTCTGCCATTTGCTTCTATTTAGAATCTTCCTACACGGTTTTTTGTTATTCTGTTGGGCACAAACCTTAAGAGGAATTCAAAGAAAATGTTTTTAAAAAATCTATTAGGAAACATGGGCTTTCGTCTTCTAAGAGCTGCATGTTAACACTTCTGTCTAATACAGGCTGGATGCATCCAAATTCTGCAGTTCTGATATCTGGATCAGCATTTTTAAGCAAGAAAAGTAGTCAATTCAGACATAGCTTTTAATAAATACATTTCATTTTAGTTTTGTGGTGTTAGGTGTAAATACCAGTGACATCTAATTGCAGATTTAAAACTAAATTCCTTTTCACTTGTGTTAAATAAACATTCTATATTCTCTATTCAGACAAATAGTTATTTTTCTAGTCAGTAGTCACATTGAGGTTTATTAGGTCATACACATAAATTAGGAATTGTTGAAGAAATAAGTATGCAGAATCCATCCCATAAATAGCAGAGAAAAAACAAGTAAGGTTATTCTTGCAGGGCTGCTGATATATATACCGGGGTTACTCACGAAGTTTCCTCTAGTGTTACATTTGTATTCATATATGTCAAAAATGCAATGTTATTTCTTTTTAAAATAAATCGGAAGCACAAGCCTGTGGTGTATGATTATTTTATTAACTGATAAATCAGTGAGCTCTCAAGGGTATGGAAGAAACATATTTATTTAATTTACAAATAAACTGTATCCATTCCCCACTCCCATCCTTTGTTAGAACTATGCACTAAGAAATTCCAGAGGTTCATATTCTGGTTGCTTAAATGTATTTTCAAGAAGTAAAAGAATTTATTTTTTTTTTTAATCTTCAGACTTCAGTGCAAAAAAAATCCCATAAAATATGAACAAGTGTAAACATCAAGTGTGTTTTCAGTGGACATGTGCTTTCACAGTCATACAACTTGTATTTCCACAGTACTTTCCTAACTTTTGGTACACAAGTTCATACTTAATACCTCTAAATAGTACAGCCTGACTGTCAGCGTGGCTGCATGCTGGCACTTTCACACCCATTAATTCTCCATTGAGATCCAGATGGGTGAATGACTGCATCCGTAAGGAGAAGCCCCTCTGCATACAGTGCAAAAAGTCGAATAAAAACAAATCAAATACATGTTTGTGTGGTTTTTTTCCTATGACAAATCACAGGCAATTATAGAAGATGTAAGAGTTGATAGATATGTAGTTGACAGCATTTTCTTATCTTCAAACACTTAGAAGGTTATTCCATAGTTATCCATTATGGGGACAAAAATTTAATCAAAAAAAAAAGGTTTTTTTGTCTTGTCTTAGTCAGAAAAACCCATTCTAATCTCCTGTTACACCAAGCAATTTGTTATTAAAAATGGATCAAAATGCCAGACTCTCCTTTATGGTCTCCTCCTATATATATACACAGTAAATGAAGTATCTCAGTCTAACAAAGGAGAAATACACTCTCTGGCACTTCCTACATAACACGTCTGTTCTCTCCTATGCTTAGCCCAATCTGCCTCTATAGTCATGACCAGCAAGTCTGTGTCTGTACTCAAAGGATCAGCTGCTGTTGTCCCAGCTGCAATTGAAGATCAGGTACCAGTTATGCTGGTACCTCCAACAGGTTTCGGTTCATCTTAAGCCCATAAAGCATCTATGCCATAATAAAATGATGGTAACATCAACAGAGGGTAGGAATGCAATAGGAAAAAGCCCTGCTGGAGAAGAAGAAATTACAATCCTAGAGAGCACAATTCAGTGAATGTGTGAGGTTTGTTGTTGGTAGTGAATAGAAGCTTCTAGCTCAGACATATAGAAAAATAACTACTGCATGCTGCTCAGGAAAAAAAACAGATTCTGATACACACTCAGGAAGGTAACTATTATTTTGGTCTTGGCAAAACTAGGAAAAGTCATTAGGATCTGATTCTACAATCCTTGTTTCACATATATTCTCACTGATCTCATTGTGGCTGCAATGTTTATAAATCTGATTTTACTGCACACAGACCTAATGCTGTGGGGTGGCATCTACTCTGGTTAACTTAGACACCTGATATTGTGTGCTTCAAAAAGCAGTCCTAAAGTTTCAGCTCTGATTCCTTATCAAGCTGACAAAGAGGAGCACACTTATTTAAAGGCTTGGAGTGACCCTGCACAGCTAAGTTTTGATGGCTAAAATAAACTGGCAGCATCTACTTCTTGAGATTTTAACATGGAAATTTTAATAGGAAATTTTAGCATGGTTCAGGACACTTTCTTTGCCACATGCAAAAAATTTTGACATGAATTAAAGACAATGAAGTAGCCAATGGAGTTTCCACGGCAACTTTCTTAAGAGTCTGGCAAAATTTTTATCCTTTTACACTGTGTGAATGAAATATTCCACCACTAAAGTAAGTATAAACCTTGCACATTAAAAAGGAGGAACTATATGACAGCTTTTATTGTTGTTGTGGTGGTGGTGATTATTATTATTATATCATTATCAATATCATTATTTTATTATTTCATGCTGAGAAAGCTCTGGTGCTGGAGATGCATTGAGCAAGACAGACAGGTTGGTATCAGAGTCCCTACAGACACATTTACAAAGGGAGAAGCCAAAGCCAGCTCTGTGTAAAGCTATGTAAAATTCTTTCATTTCTTAGGAAACAGCAAGTAACAGCTGGCTTATCATAACTGCTAGTGGGGCAGCCTTGACTTCTGTATTTATTTCTATTTCTTGTGTTTTTCTCAAAGTTAATTTTCCTTCCTCCCTTGATCAGTATATTTAGATTGAGATATTAAGTATGCAGTAAACTTCTTGCGCCAAATCAGTTTCTTGTGAAACACATATTAAATTGCGGATAGTGTCAGAGATGAATCAGTCCCCTTACATTTTATTCTGGAATATAAACTCTTCTCATTCAGCTAAGTTATCAGGCCCAGTTTTCCACATAACAGGTTCTACAGGAAGCAAAACCATATTTTCTTTATTTTGCATGAGTTTTGCAGATTTTAGTGCTCATAAAAGGAACAGATTATTGACATGCACTATTCAAGTTACCCCAAATAAATCTGCAAATGGCACCTCTATGTGCCTGGAAATCTACCGTGGTATTTCAGCTTTGAATCTCTGTTGAAAAGAGACTAGCAGATGAACTAAGCCATGCAGCATGTTTTTATGTGGATTAGTTTCCACCACAGATTTGGAGGAGACTACCAAACTCATTTCAAATGTGGCCCAAATCAAATTTCAAGGCAGGTCTCTGGAGATGAAAAGCCAGAACATTAATCCACTATACATTGTAGTGCCCTGCTATATCGTTATCACAGTTTCTCAATTAAATTGTCATCTTTATGAAATGAAAGAAAGGCATGGGGTCCTGTCAGGTGGTAACTGAAATGTGACTTTTTTATACCATACAAAATTATTTCAATTATGAACTCATGGCATTATCATTTTACAAGATCATAGTGTTTAATGTTTTGTGTCCTATACCCCAAATACCTTTGACAGAACACCCAGGAATTAAATAAATAAATAAACATATGTGTGTGTATATATATGCATATCTATATATACACACACATATATATATGCATACACATATGCTATATAATATTAGAAATCTAAGTTGTAAGAAATCTAAGTTACAGCATAGTTTATATTATTAGTTGGGGTTTTCTGTTATGGGCTCTTCCTTCTCGTAAACTCACACTCATGCAGCTCGCCACAAGCTCATAGGTATAATAAAGAAGTTTTCATAATAATATTGCCCACTGAAGAATAGAATAAAAAAATTATCTGAGAAATGGGTTTGGTAGAAATAATAAAATTCAAAAAAAAAAAAAAGACAAAATTCTCCTAACTACAGTGAGCCAAACATTTTCTTACAAATGGTAAAGTAATCAACAAGATTTAAACGCCCCCAAATCAGGTGTTTGTGACATTTGAATCAAAGTTGGAATAAACAGGAGTTGTCATCAGGGTACCACTGCCTGTCTTATCTACTTTCCCATGAAAATTACATTTCTATTTTCCTTTGGCACTTAAAAAAATGTTCAAAATGTTCAATGACTTAATTTAATGAATGCAATATTATAAATGGAATATATTGAAAAATGTAAAGGAACTCTGCTTGCCTTTTCCAATATGATTAATATTTTATTTTTAAGAAAAGCAAATTAAAGAAAAATCCCCAACCTAAGGTCAACAGTGACTGTTTAAGGGAACTATCTTATTCTATTCTCTTCAATGCACTGTCTTTTTCAGAATATTAATGGGGGAAAGAGTGACAAGAATGACTTAGACGTACATGTCAGGAGAAGGGGTCAGCTCTTGGCAGTAGGATGTTAATTCACATCCATTAATGAAATTTATCCTCCTTACTGTCTCCTTCTCCTTTCTTTCTTTTTTTTTTCTTTTTTTTTAAATAAAAAGGTCTTTTTTTGAGAGAACATCATGGACTTTTCACAGGAGCTGAGAAGGGCCACAGGGGCAGGCCGAGGTAAGAGACTGACAATCTTCAGGTGATTAAGGAGACTCAAAGGCTAGGTAGACCTACAAAATGAATAACTATGGACCCAGAACCATGCCATAAGGCTCAATGGCTTGTGATTTGCAAGTTGATAAGACAAGAAGATTAATAATGCTGCATGATAATGGCTGCTCCCTCTCAGCTGGGGAGATGGTAATGATCTGATATTGCTGTAGGAGCAGTTCAGTGTGCTGCAGAGAGGAGGGTGCGAATTCACTCATCCCAATTGGCCCCGAGGATATAGAGATTTTGAAAAATGGGAATGCAGTTACAATTTTAATTAGATATAAAGTTTTTAATAATTTTGCTGAAATGAGGACTTCAAAGAACATATTTTGCAGCATTCAGGCCCATAACTCCTGAGTGACAGTTTTGGTTAATTTGCAAGTTTTCAGATCAAACTTTGCCCCTGGCTCCATGCTGAGGGTAAAGTAAAATGTCAATTTCTTTCCTCAGTGATCTCAAGCATCTTATTTAGGCAGGTGTGCTGAATTCTCTTATTCTGTAGACGTTAGCTGAACAAAACTACTCATTAAAATATATGCTTAGGAAAAAAAATTAGCGGCATAAATAAAATCAGTAGTAATAAAGAGAATCAATCAGTAAGAAAAATGTACAGCAATATACAACATAAAAATTTAAAGAAGAATCAGGGTAATATTGTATATAAAAGGTGATTAAATGTTAGCATATGATTACGCTGTCATTGCATATTATTATCAAAGAATGTTTAATTTATACCCTGTTTAAAATTAGAGGTAGCGATGCAAAAGGATATTTTTCTGCTCCAGACCATATTTTTTTTCCTGCTGAATCCACACATATACTGTAGATTTGTGATTCAGATTTGTGGTTCTGAATTAATTACGTTAGATGTCTGAAGTACATTAGTTCTTTGGCAGTCTACAAGGCAGTAATAATAGGGAATGATGTTGTCAGTCATTTTAAAGTCATCATTCGGCTTCTGCCATCTCCATTCTACCACTTTGAGGGGTTTTGGAGAAAACAGCCTGCCGAAAGACTGTTTTAACAAGCACCTACTTGGGAAAGACTATAAAATAGGAGCTGAAATAGAAAAAAAAAAAAACAAAGCACAACAAACCAAACAAATAGAATAAGTAGCTTGATATTTCTTGATTATTTAGGTTTTGGTCATGTCAGCATGGTGTACCGTCTTTCTGTCTCTTTTTTTTTTTAAGAGGCATAAAATCCATTTTTAATTTTTGGACAAGATTTTTTTTACAGTTTTCAAAGGAATATCCGTGTATCTTGATTCTTTTAAATGTGAAAACCTGCTTCTTTAACTTTATTTTCCAGGACATCCTGATGCCAAACCAACATAGTAGTGCAAATTGACTATTTAATCTTAAATGAAGATTTGCAAGTAGACACTTGATAAGCTTGGAGCATTTAAGCTTGAGCTAAAAAAATTAATTTAAAAGTAGACTTTTAACTTTCTAATGTTCTTAAAAGATATCTGTGCCTAAAGTCAGAATTACCCTGAAAAGAGGGCAGGAATGGTTCTTGGAAGTGGGATTCAGCAAATAGCTCGTACATGCCCAACATGTACCTGTGTGCCATGTTCCTACACACCTGCTCACACACGGAGAAAACAGGAGTCATTGTTTTCATTGCTGTAAAATCAGTATTGCACAGATTAATTCTGACCTTTCATCCAGCTCTGCTCTTTCAGGAGAGCTCCCCAGCACAACAGTACCACTCCGCAAGCTCCTTCACAACAAGTTTTTTTTCCTAGTGCTAAATATTGCTCAGTGCGCAGCAAGTTCAACACCCTTTACAACTTTTCTCTAGGGACAAGTACTACAAAGGGGTTGTCTTTTCTAAGGTATGTCAAGGCCTGAAAACCCACTAAGTGGTAAGTGTACAGCTCTGACCTGACTGAAGCAGCAGTGGCCTGCAGCCTGCAGAGAGCTCTCAGCTCTGTATCTATCTAAGCTGTTCACAAGTTAATGCATCATGAAGGGAGATGCCTCCCATTAGATTCATTTAGTTGCTGTTTAAACGGTAAACAATCCAAAAATGGGAAGGATTATTTTCACTGAAATATATTCTTTTGTTCACTTGAAATTAAGTAAATTATCAGATTGGGAGTGCTGAATGTAGAAAATAAAAGTAGGATTTTGATTTAAAGTTGGAGAAGGTTAAAAACAGCAGTAGGATTTAGGATGTGGCAGAAAAAACCAGTAAAACACAGCTCACGAGAAGTATTTAAGATGAATCAAAGCCAGCATTATATGTATCACTGCTGAATGATAGGTAGCTTCTATACATACTATATATATATTTCAAGTGCTTAGATTCACAAAGCATACTGCAGGAATATGGCATTTATAATATAAGTATATATAAATATACATATATAATATATGCATATATATAAATACCTGTATGTATATACACACACGCATATATAGGTATACACATAAACATATACATATACATATAAACATATGCATATATATATATATATATATAAAACTAGAATATGGAAGATATGTACTGCTGGTTATAATTCATTTCTAACAATATGCCTGATTCTGAAAGTGCGTGTTTTTCAATACATATGTATGTTTTATAGAGAGAGACCTGTGTCACTGTCAGGGGCAGAGCAGAAATGTGGATTGAATGGTGAAACGATATAACCCCTCATGTGTCATCTTTCTAGGAATAATCTCTCAGCATGACAATCCTATGAATTCAGAAGGATTCTGGAAGATGCCATTTTATGGAAAAGTAAAGATTACTTTGATGCTGAGCTTCTGATGGACAAATAAGGGAAGGGCTGATTTGGGTCACATAACTTGTTTGCAGTCTGACTGACACATGTTCAATCTCTAAGGCTGCAAAGCTGGGCTGGAAATTCTCTAGAAACAAACTTTTCCATTGTTTTCTATGCTTCCACTTCCAGTGCCAAATACAACCTGCAATTTTAAAAGTGTGTGAAAACAAGAAATAAGCTGAAAAAAAATTTACTACATCCTTCCACTGCTGAAGGAGAGCCCTTGTGGGGTTTGGTTCACTTTCAAGTTTGCACAGATTTTGTCCCAAAAGCTCACCTACTGTGCTTCTGAAGGCTTTCAGAATAAAAAAGTAAGTCCAGAAAAACAGAAGAAGCAATGTTCCTAACTAGTGTATGTACCCTTTTAGGACAGGACCAATTTTTTTGTCAGGAATCGGTGTAATATAGGTCTCTGTGGTGATCCTTTGAAATGAAGTGAGATTTTGTACAGTACATATATGTGGTTTATTAGGCAAAACTCTGTAAGTTGAGTTTTCTAAAATAAATTTTCAGTCTGTTTTTTCAGCTGGATAATCTGCTACATTTAGCTTTCCCCAGTCCAGTGAGTGCTTGTTAAAACTTCTCTCTTCGTGTCCATGTGTTAAGATGATGGACAGTGTTTGGTGATTCCAGCTTATCTAGGCTTTTAACAGGAAAATCCTGGATCAATTCAACCTGTTTGATCCAAAAATCTTGTAAATGCCTGAGTCTGGGGAATGGTTTCACAGTAATAAACAAACACAAGTAGTTTATGGAACTCTGCTGAAAAAACAGGAAAAATCTTCCATATTAACACATTCATGTCCATAGCATAAAATGTCTTTGTTAAAAAAAAAGGCTTAACCCATTGTTTGCAGTTTTCACTGCTTTGAAAGTCACTTGGAAAGAATGGCATATGCCAAAGAATTAGTTTCCTGCTCACTAATGGAGCAGAAATGCGTTTATGGCTGAGGTTATATTTTCTGCTTCTGATAGCTCTGAAAAATTCACATATGGCCCTTATGTTTTCACTTGCCATCTATTTCCCTCTGTTTTCTCCTTCCACATCCTTGACATGCTGATTTCAGCATTGTATCACTGAATGGTGCAGGGACATCACCATTTGTCTTTTCTTTCTTTTTCTGCTACTATTTGTTTGTCTGTTTATTTGTTTTAACAGAAAAAAAAAAGGACGAAATCTGACCGAGGAAAATCAATTTGTATGAATAATAAAGAGTATATATAGGACTGAAAACAGCCATTTTTATGAAAGTGGGTTTCTTCTGACATCCTTCACTGTCCATAGATAATATGCTCCTTAATATGTCGATCTTTTAGTAAATGTATCCATTGGGAAAAGGAAAAAAATAAAGAAAGAAATAGGGGACAGGCCGTGAATTTGACAGAAGAATGTAGAGATCAAGGAGTTTTGCCACCATTGAAAGAAAACAGAATAAATTAGAAGTTATCTTAGTGTATGTCAAACGTCTTTGAAGTTTTGTGTAGTTATTGTTCATAGTAAGAAAGACGATTTTCCCCATAGATATTAACTAATTGAATGCCCCAGGGGCAGAATGAGTGGCAAGAGAAGAATAATCAAAAACCCATCCTGAAAAAAAAAAATATTCCTGTAAGACTTCTCATCTTCAGAAGTGTTTTTAGGTTCCACCATATTGCATACTCTACTTCTCAAACAGTCATGTGTACAGAACACAGCAAATACAACTGCAGTGTTTCTATTTCACTGGGAATGTGTTTTTGGTGCATCTTCATGTTCTATCAAGTGACAGCATACAGCTGGAACTTGTCTTTGCAAGACAAAAGAGATAGAAGGAAGGAAGAGCCAGATTTATCTGTGTTATCAGAACTCAGTGAGTAATTTGCAATTAATAATTTAATCTTACAATGTCAGTTTTGAATGTTCCCAAACTATGTGTGAAACCGTACATTTTAAAAATAAGTAAGAATTATTAGAATCAATAAACATATTGCTGGTACACTCCATACCAAAATTACAAATAATTAAGTCAGACATCTTCTTCACTGACATAATTTGTTTTTTTCCAGATGTCAGCCTGGCCAATTTGATATTCTCACCAGCCCTAAATGGTAGCAGTGTTGGTGGTGATTTTCACAATCGATAGAAGTTAGACCAGCCCAGAGACTGCACTAAATCACACCAGGATACAAGCAGAATTGAAAAAATGGGACTAAATTTAGGTATAAAGATTGTTGAAAATACCTTATCACTTTCCTCCCCAGGTGAAATAGCAGGCGTACTGAGACACATGAGCTGGCTGCAACTCACTTCATTAATCAAATCAATGTGAATTTCAAATTTCAAATATAATATCTGAATATACAATTTTAAATTGGTGCTGGTGTAATTTCCAGCATTTGAATTACAAATTTGCTTTTTGCTAATCCATTCCCTAACAGAGATCAAACACTTGAAAATTCATGAAAAGCAAACATGAAAGGGTCACAAACATGGTCAAATGTTACCTGGATGTTTAATTCAAATGGATACTCAAAGAAAATGTTTCTGATATTTGTTCAGCCCCTTCTTCCTAGTTAGCTTAAAAAATTAAAGTTAAATGGCAGACTAATACTATGTGCAAATCAAAAAGAAGAATCAAGGAGACTTGAAGATAGCAATACAGAAGTAAATCATAAAGACAGATGTCATCTAGAGTCACACTGGATATCACACTGAGTTTGTGGATGTTTGCATCCATAGCTGCCATTTTAACTGTGACTAAAATAGCTGTAAAATTTGGAAGAAAGTTAAATGTTGAATACATGTATCTCCATTGTGATAATCAGTTCTGCTGTGCATTCATTGCCAGAAAAATGCATTCATATCCAAATGTGCACTGATACATTGAACCAGTAGTCAAAGTTTAGCAACATGGGTATATACTTTCTTTCTGTTTCACCGTTACAAGTGCTATTGACAGCAAAGTCAAATATGCCTTTAGCAAAGAGGAAAGAAGTAATGGGATTTTTGTTTTTCAAGTTCTGCCTAGTCACATTCAACACACATATTATTTTCCTGCCTTACAACAATCTACAAACAGAACCTTCTCATTTCAGTTTTTCACACATTTTCTTTGTGTGAATCTCACTGAAATAGGCAAGCTGTCAGTGACAAAGCTTAGTGTCAATCTCATATGAAGTTGAGAAGTGAGAATTACAAAAGGAAAAAGCTAGTAGCCACAATCAGTCCTGTAGCTACAAACAACTTGTTTCATTTCATCAACCAAATTTTTACTAGAGGGATAATCTGTGATGTCACCCATCACTGATGTCACTGTTGTTTCTGAAGACATAAATTGCTTTATGTAACAGACACGCTCTTATGGAAGAAAAAACCTCACAAATGAGAGTAACATTTGCCAGGAGAAAACCCAATTCTTCCACATAAATGCCGTGGACTCCTGTTGTGCCATGACTGTGTTATGAATCTAAGCATACTGTCTCTGCTTTTACAAGCTCTCTACTTCAGTCCAAGTCAGGTTTATAAGAACCTTTTCATTCAATAGCAAATCACTCTTTGCAGGTACACAGCTATTAGTGACTAAAAGATCACACAAAATGAAAGAAAAAGGAAGGTGATCCTGTATCACACTCCATGCTCTTTCCTTCCATCTGTGGGAACCTCAGCTTGCAGCCCAGATGGGATCTCTCTGCTACTCTGCAGTCTACCACTTAGTCTAGCAACTGGTACTGTTGAACTTGGTGACTCCACTCCTAGACAGGGTATAGGAAAGACATTGTAACTATTAAAGATATGCATAATAGGATTTTTGAAAAAGGAAAACAGGTTTTTTTGGGGCATTTTTAGATTTATTGCTGGCCATAAAATAGTAGGAAAAATAGTGAAAAGAGATGTAAGCATGATTGGTCATCAAAGCTATCTTGCACAAAGAATTCAAAATGATGGTTGCTAGACTGGTAAATCTGGAAAATTTCCCCAGTTATTCTGAAAAAAATTGGCTAAACAATGAGGGAATCATTAACTTCTGTCAGTCAAGTGCTGCAACTAGCATGGAAAGACTTGTTTGAGTCATCATGGGATAAAAAATGTTCCTATATAGTTTTCTTTTTCTTTCCCCATTTGGATAAGTTACTGTTCCTGATGATTCAGTTATATAAAATAAAGGCTTTTGTGAGTAGACAATTTAGTTTTGTTTAACAAGAGGGTTACTTCATGACTTTAGGACAGTTACTACAGGTCATTGTACTAAAGGGAAGAACATGAAAGCTTTGAGTGGTGGTAACATAACTGATGACAGCATTCTGATGGGGGTGAAAGGAGAGGGCTGATATGGAGTAAACTGAAGATTACCAGAACTGAATGGTGAGCTGCAGCAGTGGTATTGTTTTATGAGATCCTTGTTTTCTTGTTTCTCTTCCCTTGCATGGAGGATTTCATAGCCTACATTTTTCTTTCACCTTCTCACCTTTAAACTAATCAAAGCAAGAAAAATAAAGAAGTGGTCATAGAAGTTTATTTTGATTTTTTTCCTTTGCATATATATGGGTATTATTCAGCCAACATCTTATAGATGTTTTGAGACATATTTGCTGGGCCAACATGAGTGATTAATTTTATATTCTTCTTTTTACTGCCATGGCAGTGATAAATAAGGAACTGGGTAAATTTCAGGATAGTGAACAGGATAGGTAGTCCTTTTGTAGTCCATGCTTTGGCTGAATGTTGGTAATAGCAGAATTGAACTAAAACCAAGTAATTTAAAGAAGGCTAGATTATCTAAATTAAATCTCATCATTAACTTACATAGTCCCATAGCCGCCTAAAAGCTGAGCTAGCTGTTATGGCTCAGAGTAACTGCTTTCATTCTCCACTGACCAAGCCCTAGGAGAGGACTTCCAGATCACAAACAAGTTTAGACCACGTGCCAAACACTGACGTCATTTCATGCTTTTTCAAATTTGAGTTACAGGTACTTTGTTGACTGGAGACTAAAAGAAATCTTTGGGTTTGCCAAAGGCTTACTGGCAATATCACTCAGCCACTCTCCCTCTCAACTTCCTGCTATAGCCACTGGACATTCCTGCTGCACATCAGTCCCACAGTAGCCATATCTTCCTCAATCTTTTATACAATGAGCAAAGTCTCCTTTAACTATTTTATTGTAAATTTCTGTGTACCTTATTGCATAGTTTGCACATGCCAATATTTCTTTTTTCATATTTCTTTGAGAAGTTGAGATGCATTTTTGAAATTCTTACACGTGCCATCTTTGGGTTGTTTGATGTTTGCTGAAATGTGATAGGAAGTGCTCAAAAAACAAGTTTCAGCAAATGCATCACAAAGGTTTGCAAACCAATTGTTCTAGGATAAAGTAACCATTTGTGTAAATTATCCATATTTAACAGGTGTAAGACATTCAGGAATGGGTTATTTGTACTGAGCTACCATAATCTGCTATATTAATTATATTTTGTGGAATGAATACAGTTAACTGTGATCTACTGATTGTCTTTGTTCCATGCAAAGAAATTTAATTGCATTTGGAAAATGTAATTAATAATAAATAAATTATTTTAACTGCATAACATTAATTACAATACAATAAAAAGAAGTCTAATTCCATTTGGAAGATGTTGAAGTGATCTTAGCAAATTCATAGGACCCCTAAGAAAAGTAAGGGTATAACAGGTAGGTCAGAGAACTCCTTCACACCTGGAATACTTACTGCATCCACAGTCAGCTTCACGAAAGATATTAAAGGTAAAAGCTCTGAGATTTTAGACGGCTTTTCTGGTGGCCTGTGATCAAAGGTTAATGGCTTGCCAAAACCATTTCCTGAGAAGATGGAGAAGAGGCTAACTATCCGGGGCCTCAGGATTTCTGCTGATCTTGAGATGCCATAGAGCACATTCACTTCCGTAACCAAATCTGAGGGACATGTATATTGCTAACAGTGCTGTTATCTTAAGCTTGTCATGTTGAAACTGTTATCAAGCTTACCAGTAAGATTTCTTTCTTCCAAATTCCACTCTTCTGCTGATGATAATATCTCAGATCACCAACTTTTTTGCACTCAAGAATATTTTTTTTAAAAATCTCTCTGCTGATGGAGACACTCGCATAGGTAATGTTCCTGAGATCACTCACATGTTTACCAATACTGTTTATTACTGTGTAAAGAAGACTGTAAAAGTCCTGTCAAAACCATAATGAATACAGCATGCAAACACTCAGTTACTGGTTTAACTGCTCCAGCTGGAACCAAACACATCAGAGGAGCAATGTGAAATATATCTTCAAATAGTAACTTTTGTCACTATTTTTGTTTTGATGCTACAGTCTGATATATAGTTACAAACCTAAGCATCAGAGATTGTAGCCTCACTTCAGTACAGTGAGGTATAATCCTTGGAAGTACTTGGGCAGTCAACCAAGCAATACAATAAGATTTGTTCAAGTAAAATGGAGTCTGATTTTATTTAACGATAATTTTAAACTGTATATGCAGAAAGAAGAAACTCAGTCTTAAATACAGTGGCTTTAAATCAGAAGCTGTCCATCCTAGTGCCCATATAATGTACAGCACTATGTTGCAGCATGCTCAAATATGAGTCAACAAATGGCAAGTAGACCCAAAAATAACAGATTTGCCAAAAAAACACTACATTGAAAATTGAGATCAAAATAATCTTCTCTTGGCATCTTCAATATGTAACTTTGTATATGCTGCCTATTATCAAATATGTCTATCTTATGTAGTCTTGTGTGCACCTATGAGTATCTGAGTGTTTGTCTGCACATGCACAATCTGCAAAATGAGCTGAATAAGCAAGGTAAAATTTTGAAGGAAAATGTAATTTTAAAATTCGATATTTATTATGAACAGTGACATGAGTGCCCTGAGGATAAAGATCTAGGTAGCATAGTTGAAAATCATACTGTTCATGTGTGTTAAAGCACATACTGTGTGAGCTAGAACCATTAATTCTGTGCGTATGCCTACACACTCCTCTATATCAGTACCTCTATCTATACACTGGGATAAAGAAATACTAGCTAACAATAGATGCATCTAATCAAAATGTGTGTGAATGGTATGTACTATGCACTATCATTTCTTTCTGCAATTAATTTAGAATTCAATGGAATAATATGAAGTCTTTTACTACTTAATTAAACTTTTGTAATGCCTGTTTTACCAAGATGAATAAAATGCATAAATTGTATGAGGTGACATCTAATGCACACAAAAAAGAGAAATGTAAAAAATCAGAACAGTGGGTACATTAAACTGATTCTTAATAATTGAAACCAATTTAATCATTTGAGATTATTTTATTCTAGCTGACGTAATACTGTAGCAGTTTTATTCTAATTATAACCTGTTTCATTTTAGTCTGCCTTTCTAGTTAATTATTACAGTCAATTTGTAAAATGACATGGTTCCACATTTGCATAGGTCACTATTAAATAAATGAATAGCTGAAATTACTCCAGCATTGAAGTGTCAACTTTGGTAGAAGTCAAGAGGACTTCAAATGTTCTTCTAACACCCCTTAATGTGTTAATGACCACTATTAAACTACAATTAAAAGGCCAGAGAAAAAATGCATGAAACAGTTAATAGAAAAATAGCAGAGACACAATTAAAACACTTCAGTTTTTGACTGATAGAAAATAAAAGGATATGCTGAAAGAAATATAGTATGAATCTATGCCTAACAAGACAGAACTGACAGTTTAATGATAACAAATCATAGGCTGCCTTTTTTTGGAGCATTACACGTCAGCTTGACATTAACATCAGTAGTAAACAAGACAATGTAATGATTTTACCTTGTATTTAAATTGCTACTTATTACGGTACTAAATAATAGCTTTAAATAACTTGGTGTCCAGGCTAGTCATGTACTCTGTGTGCATGAGACAGTACTGAAAGATATGTTTAAGTTTTTTGTCATCTTAAATAAAGGATATATGTATGTCTTAGCTGTGCAGCCTACCATGTTTGCATCTGAAACCTTTCCTGAATCCATAACACTGTCATTAGGCTTATTTGCTCATGAGAGGAATGAGTAGTGATGATCAAGTCCTAACTCAAAGCAGGTCAGACTTTTAGGTATCAAGTGGTGTGTACAACTCCTAGAAAGAGGCTCAATTAATCAGAGGTATGCCAGGGCTGTCAAATTGAACACTCTTACTTCAAAACCATACTTTAGTGAGAGGTGAACTGAGTATGGGAACAGTATGTGTGATTCCAAAAGCTAAATTACATTCAACATGAAAATCAATATTATGTCTGAAAATTTAAATACATACATCAGAAATTTCAAAGTTATAGTTCCAGGAGGAATTAAAATTTGACCTCCAAGTGCATAGGAAGTAATTTTTACTACTGTTACATTTTAATCATTCATATAATCTACATCTCTGCAATCGAGAGGAGTTATGTTTGCCATGAGAAATATGACTTCTTTCATTTTCCATTATTATCTGTGTGTTGTGTATGCTCATCCATAAAAATAGTTTATGGGTTAAATCCTGTTCTCAGTTGCACTGTGTAAAACCAGGCTTGGTTTAGTGATTCAGTGGATTTAGGTAATTTCATTAATATAAACAAACTTATTTAGTCTTTCTTATGCTACCTAGAAGAGCATTACTGTCCTCTCTAAAAGTTCATCTGGTATATTGCTTAGCCCATTGTAAATAAGCATTTACTTCTTCGATCAATTGACTAAATCACCATTGCTCTTTCTTACCATTGTTTCAATTATACAAAGTAAGCAAAAATACAGATCAGTGTGTTACCCTTTTTATCTGCTTACTTCACACAGATGACTTGTATGCTTTAATGCAGTCTCCTATATATCAGTATGAAAACAAAACTGAAGTTGCTTTTTGCCTTGTGTTTATTTTATTAGGCGTAAAATGTACTGTCAGACAGCCACAAAATTGGAGAAAGATTCAAAAGCTATCTTGCATCTTTTTATATGAGGACAAATTTGTGGTTGCAGATGGCCAGGTTTTAAAGGATATCTAGGCATTTAAAAACATACATAGGCTCCCAATAGGATTTTAAAAGGTTAGATTATTTTGAAAATTCTGCTAGGCACTGGGTGTATTTCTTTGAAGTTCTCATACATGTGTAAGTTCATACAGTGGAGAAAAAAAATCCACATAATCAATGAAATAATTGGAATAGATTCAACCAAAACCATTTCATGGGTACCGGAGATTTTCCTGTGCTTAAGTCTGTTTGTGACCAGATCAATGGAGCTTCATCTGCTGTTAAAAGTGAGAGATACTATTTATATTATACAGCTGCTGCACTAAATTGTCTATTATTTAAAGCTTCTTTGTTTCAAAATCACATTTCTTTAAAACATTCGAGGTTCTAGTCTTGCTGAGGACTAAACCACAATTGAATGTGAATGGGAAAAATTGTAAGGAGAAAACTATTTTCTTATGTTCAAAAAATAGCTTTCTTTTTGCAAAAAATACATACTTTTCTGGGCTCTCTGTGTTACAGAAACTTGCCTTTTAGGACTGCAAGGGATAAGAAGGGTAAGTACACTTTTTTGAGGAACAAGTTAATGCAGATAGTTTGGCTGGGAACTCAGGTTCACCAGAAACGTATATGTCTGTGACAATGCTATATCACTTTTATAGGTTCAGTGCTTAGCCTGTTCTTGCCAGTGTCCTCTGAAGTATTTCCCTTAGCACCTGTCAAGCACAAAGGAAAACCCAACAGCCCCTGTGTCAGTTCTCGTTGCTTGTTGATCCAAACACAGACCAGTTTACACCTGGGCTGATGCAGGCAGGGAGAGAGGTACAGGTGTTTGTCCTTTTTACATAAACTTGTTCTTGACCCTGGCTCTCAGAGGAGTGCTCAGCCTCTGAGGCTGAAACAAAGATGTGCCCAACTGCCCAAACAGCACCACGTTCCACTATGTACCACCACTGGCCACACCAGGGCAAGAGAAAGAAGCAAGTTATGTTAAAGCACAGATGGAATGTTATCATTCCACAAAGTGGATGCTAACCTTAGGTAAAGGATGAATAGCGTGTATCATCAGAAGCTCTGTAACAAAAAATACAGTAATATTTGGGAAGCATAAGAAAGAATAAGCATAGTTTGGCATTCTTCAGGAAATACCATAAGAACTAAAGCACAGAAACAGAGATGCAGAGGGATAACTCCAGAAAAGGGAGAGGATTAAATCGTACCAAGCTTAGATTTTCCTGTAAAATTATATTCAAAACCAAAGAGACTTTAATTAATTTAAATACTCTGGTTAACTCTTGATATTAGTAAACATTTTTTAAACAGATGGTTTTTAGACATCAGTTTGGACACACTACAAACCAGTGCTAGTAAGCACACTTAAGTGACCATTTGAAAAAAAAAAGTGCGTTTTATGTTTGGGGGAGAAAAACTTGGACCTACAAACAACTTTAAATGTGTCTGGATATTTTCAGTTTGTTTTTAGTTTTCAAAAGGGTTTTGTAAAAATCAAACCAAACCAATCTAGCAAAACGCCCATCCCATCTAGTAATTTCTTTGAAAAATACTTTGGTTGACTTTCATGGACATATTGTTAAAGCAGAACTTGATGTGTAACTGAAGATACATATATGTAGGTGTGTTTAATTGTAAAGTTGAGAAAAATGTAGATCTATTTAAAGCAGGAGTGACAGTTGTTGAGCATTGTGATGTATCATCTTGACATGAACTGAATGAGTTAGATTAGTGACTGACACTAGCAATGTCAGAATTTACATTGCAGCACACACAAACTCTGTGGAAATACACTATTAGCACTTGGAGTAAGCAGTGACGAGTAATGAGATAAAAGTTGACAGTGTCAATAGTCATATGCCCTCACAGTCATATCTACACATGTAGTATGTGCATGTATATTGATAAGTATGTATATCTGTCTGTCTGAAATATATCTGTAGTAACTTTAATGACACCAAATTTCAAGAAGCGACAATCCAAAATCATAGATAAGAAAGGGAATCTCAGTAAGGTCTGCTTAAACCCTCTGGACTGTGATTTACTCTCTAGGTTTATTCACCTCTGCACATGGTGTTGGCCTGCACTGCTTTCTCTATTTCACTCACCAGAAACTCATCTAACATACACAGCTATACACAGGTAAAGCAAATAAACTCTTTTGGGAAGAGTTCTTTTTCAAGCACTGTTTTTCTTGTTTGGAGTCAGAACAATAGTAAGATTTACAGGCATGATGAGAAGGAGATACATACTTACTGTACCATGTCACGCCCTAGCTATTAGAGAGTATCACGATTTAATGGTTGGATTCGATCCAAATTTGTCTCCGTCCATTATTTTTTGAAATATATTGATCAGATGATTCAAGGAATTTGGTCCAAAGTCCCCATCACTTTAGGGTGCACCAGTAGCACTGCAGATCATCCTATCTCTGGCAGGAGTGAGAACTGTAGATATCTGGCTCAGGTGCTGTAAGTGTATCCAACAACTGCACCTCTGGGTCACCCCTCCCATGCTCAGAAGTATTCAGGGAACAGGTAGTTTCTTCATATTGGTGACCCTACAACATACTGATGGGTGAGAAGTTCTTTAAAGTTCCTCTTTGTGGAGAAACCTGTTATTGGTGGCATAAGCCTTTTCCTCCGTTTCTCTCTGAAATCACTTTGACAGCCTCAGATTAAAGTCAGAACCAACTCTGCATAGCTACTGAAATGTTATAAGAATGAAAACTACAGTAATGTCTCCACGGATAGATGATTATGATATTTTGCCCTTTCTCTCTAACAATATTTGTAATGTCTTGACATGAAGTGGATAGAATGGCAGATTATTGACTGCCAAAAGCAGTGTCAAAAATAATGCTATGTTGTATCAAGAAATTATGTATTTTGCAGTCCACTACCATAAATACAGAGAAATACAAAATTGGTAAGAAGCTGTGCTTTCATCTTCAGCAGCCTGGAGTGGAGTCCTGAATATGTTCTCCTGGTCCACAAAATGCTCCCACCAGCAACCTTAGAATGCTGAAGGCCTATGGTGGGCAGGACAGATCTTTAAAGATTAATTCCTGTCTATTTATTAAAATGGATTTTACACAACTTGGGTACCATCTAAAATTAGTAATTAAAATAGGAAAATGGTGGTGTTTCACTGCTGTGGAGAATAGGGAGGCAAAACCTTTAAGAAAATGGAAGCTGTCAGAAAAAAAAATAAAAACAAATACAATAATATAACAAAGAGTAATTGTACTTCCCATATGGAATGAGAGCAACAGCAATGTCTCATTTAGATTTCTATTTCTGCTTTTTGAGAGGACATGAAATAATGGGCATCTGCATGTTGTATCTGCTGTGATTTTGCTTAATTTCCCTTCTTTTTGTTGCTCTAGAAAACAAAGTTACCAGAATGATTTATATGTCAGGTTTATATTTCTAGTGTTTCTAATGGAGCAATTTTATTTTAAAAGGTAAAACATATTTTTTAACCTACCAGTGACATCATCCTCCACATTGGATCAATTATCTATGCACTGAATAAAGTTTAATTGAACCCTTTTAAATCTGTGCAGCTGTTGTGCAGTGAAATAGGCAGGTGGATTATCTCATTAGTATTAATCTAAATGTTTTGTGGTCTCTGCACATTTTAATGTGTGTGGTGTATATATTTGGTAATAATTCTTTAGTTGTTAAAAATAAGTGCTGCAAGAAAATTTTGATAATAATTTATGTAATATTTGGTTCTTAAACAGGATGAATTAAGGGCATTAAAATGATGAGTGATTCCACAAAACCTATTCCAGCAGACAGAATGAATGAAAGTATTAGTTTGAAAACTTCTGACCTATTTTAATTTTATTTTAGGAGTGCTCTGTTTTATGCATTGATGTTACTTATCAGGATTTTAGCTGGTTTTCCCTCCAATCAGCTTAGCTAACTTAAATCCTTTTTTAAGGTTCACCAGCATCAAACATTTCTACCTCATCTTCCAGGAATCTATTTTCAAAAGATATTATTTGTTCCTAGGACCATATTCTGACACTGCTTACACAAGTGATTCGGGAATAAAGCTGAAAAAATGGGCCAGGACCACAGCACGTATAAAATATTATAAAGCAACAGAGTGGTATTAGCTTGGCTATCTGAGAATGCAGCCCATGATATTCAGATCTGAGGATGGAGGATCTGTGGGAGTTCTGCTTGGGGACAATGTGTCTCTGAGCTACCATTGAACCTGCTGGATGCTAATGTCAGGTAGCACTGAAGTTTCTCAGTGAGAAGCCAGCCTGGTGAATATATCCAGGATATAAAGGTCAATTTTGTGCATTTGCTCAAGTCCAATAAAGAGAGCACTTAGGTGAGAAGGGGAAAGTGTGCTTCACACTGCTGCCAGAGGAGAGCCCTTGGTGGGCACGGAGCTGAGTCCAGCATTGTCAACTCTGAGGGGGAAAGGTGTAAAGTGCCGCACAGGCAGTCTGCTCCCACACGCTGAGGGAGCTTGCTTGGCGCTGCAAGGAAGTCTTCACTTGGAAAATTCATGGGCTCACATTTCGTATGGTGTACTGCCATGTTTCAAATTGGTTGATTTAAAAACTGTTGTATTTTTTCTCCTTTTTCAACTTGGATTTGTACCAGAAACTTTCAGAGTTAAAACAATGTTACAGTTAAATGTTATTTTCATTGCCCTGATCCATCTTTTAAATTTCATTCTAATCTCGGAAAGGTTGAGCAACAAATGCATTATATTCAAGAGCAGTGTAAAGGTATGCTTGAGAGGGGGCTACAGGGAAAATACTTACAGGAATGCATTATTGCCAACAAGCAATGCTGCTACATTTTATGTACCTCCCAACAGCTGACTGCAGAAGCTACTTCAGATCCAGCTCAGTTGTACAGCCTGGGGGATTAGTGAGAGACCACCCTGGAGGTTGTTAAATAGAAAAAATAGTGTGTCTGCCAGCTGGGGGCCGATTGATTGCTGCTTGTGTGTGTAAGGCAGTGATGAGGGGGAGGTGGAGAGGTGATGGGATTTGCTCCTGAACAGTTGGTTTTGTGAAGGACTCTCACTGCCTCAAAGCTGGTGAGGCCCTTGCAATTGTCCTATACTTTGTCCCTGAGTGGCTGCTAGATTTTCTTGCTGTAAAAATTTATGGATGTATCATAGTCCTGAAGAAAATATCATTATTAGCAGTGAAGCAGCTTCTTCCTGCCTGGTACTGAGCACCTTCACAACATCCTGCATTTGGCTGCAAAGAGGATAAAACCCTGCAAGAACTATAATACTACAAGGTCCTTTTCCTCATGTGAGAAGGACTGCAACAAGCACTACTTTCTTTCAGGAAAATAAGATTCTTTGCAGATGATTTGTGGAAATCATCTCTCTTTCTGGCCCTGAGGAAATTCAGCAGATAAAGCAGTGTATTTTTCAGTCTTTCTAATCTACAGTTTTGTTTACAGAACCTAAATTAAATCTCTACATGCAAATGAAATGGCTTAGTTACTGCTGCAGGCAGAGGTTAGCAACTGTAGTCTGTCCTACCCTACACGTAAACACGAATTAAAAAATTTGTGCATGTTTATCTAAATGCAGAGCATTTATCTGAAGTGATAAACTGTTATCTCTTTTTTGATTGTACTAAATTCACTTCTTTTTTTTTTACACTGCTGCAAAACTCATTTGCCCAATCAGGGAACTTGAGATACCTAAACATTAACTACCTGTGATGCTGAAATTTTATACACTATTTTTGCCTTTTTTCTGTCTTTCAGTTTATAATCTATATCTAATCTAGTTGATTTTACCAATGGCTGTTTAGTTTTATTAATATTCCTTTGAGGAAGATTTTTGTCAGAGATATTTTGACATCCCTGTTAAGGCAGCTCCATCAGCAATACTTTGCCCAGGGTCTCGATGAGGTGATAAAGGACTTTTAGAACATTTCCATTTTTAGCCAAATCTCTGACTGTTTTGCCTCATCACAGTCTGCTCACCAAGATCTCGTACATTGGGTACTAGGATAATTTTGGCTACACATCAGTGGTTTTAGACAGGGGAAAAAGTGCTACAAGGAAAGTTTTACTTGGTTGCAGTAAGCTTGACATGAATCATTGCTGCTGCTGCTTTGTGTTCCTGTCAACCTATTGTAAACAGGCACCCTCAGAGAAGGAAAATGCTTTTTGAAGATAAAATTCAGGAAAAAATAATTTTGAATACTTACTATCTCTAGTATTTCCAATGGAACAAGACGTGATCAAAGCTGTGAATAAGCACCAATTTTCCCTGACTGCGGGGCAGCTGTGTAAGTGAGGTTTTTAGTCTCCATTTCAAAGGACAGAGGCAAAAGTATCTTTCCATATTTCCAGACAGTCTTTGCAGAGAACAATTCTGACATGGATCTATGTTTATCTGCAGAATACATATATTCCACAGCAGCAGTTACTGAATATGAGGTCTAGTGGAAGATGCTGTCATCCACAGAATAACTTTGCTGCTGTTAAACTTCCTCGTTGTTTGTACCAAGTTCTCAAAAATGTGCTGAGATGCTGAAATTCCCTATTTCAGAAAAGGAGTCTATCACAATAGCCTTTGTAGGAGACAGTCTGATAGCAGCTTAATTTCTCTGTTTCTGTATTATTTGTAGTGCCTGGGTGAATTTTAGACTTGTGATATTTGCTGCTTTTATGTCTGTTGGGCAAGACATTATCCACTGACCTATAATAATAATATGAGTGATTGATGCCTGAGATATGCTACGCCTGGTCTTGTCAATCCTTTACCTTTTGGTACCCTACCAATGCAGAACAGGCTTCCTCTGCTGGAGGATAGGTGAGTCCTTTCTGCACCAGACTGTTCCCCAAAGCCCTCTTCTACCTCTCATCTCTTCAATCCTCCCTGCCCTGTTCCCCCAGTGAAGCACCCCCAACTGCTGGTTCTCTGTGTATCTTTGCAGACAAATAGCTGTCTATTATTTTCATTCATTGTTTGGCTGTTTGTATGCTCTTCATCCCCTGTGGCTGGTGAGGTACCTGTTGGATCCACACATCCAGACTCACAGAAGTTGTGACCATTTCTAGTAACAGTATGTGAAAAGGAATCTGCATAACTAGAATATTGGTTAATTTGATATCACATTTAATGGAGAAGTTCAGTAAGGATAAGTTTCTTCTGCGATAGTACAGAAAAATAAAATCTTACTGTGAAATCCAGTGATATTTAGAAATGGTGTCAGTCTGTTCTTGCATAATAAAAAGCAATTTTGTGCAATACAAAGAGCTGTTTGAGGATGGTGAAATGGCTATAGGTTGCCAAAATGTGCAGCGGGGTGTGACGTTCTGAAAAGATATCAGCAGGGAATTGAACAGGCACAGTTCCCTACAGTCCACCAGCCATCTGATTTTAATTTCTTCATATTTGTACACATGTTCTTGTTTATTATATAATGAAAATTTGACACGTAAACATACTAAGTTAAGTGGGATTTGAAGGTGGGCTTTAGCTGAAGAAATCCTATAAAAATGTCTAAACTCATTTTTTTTCTTTCAGGCCAGAGGGTTTTAGAGAGATCAACTTTCTATGTGGCAGCTGGGCTCCCTGCAGTGCTGTATTTTATTTTATGTTTTATAGCATGTAGCTTCTAGGCTTAAAAACAAAACACAGTATTCACTTCCCGAACAGACCTGAAACTGAATTAGAAAAAATACTTGCAATACATATAAATTGGGAGGGAAGGTAACATGCTATGCGATATGCCTCTTACTCTCCAAAGGCCATAGGAGCACAACGCACAAATACAATTTACCATGGGTGAGGTAAGGAAGGGTTTCTTTCACCTGTATTCCACTGGGAAACACTTTCCTCTGTTCTGAGGTGATATTGAGTGACTGGTGTACTCATCACCACCTAGATGGTCCTTTAATTCCTACACGCTGGCTGTTTCCATCTTGCTTCCATCCCCTCAAGGCTCCCAGGCTGAGAGGCTGGGAAGGCTGCTTACCTTGCTGCACCTGTGTTGGCTTAAAACGTTACTTCTGGCCTTTAACCATGGCTATATGACACCAGCTTTACTTTTGACCATGTCTATCTTCATAGAATCACAGAGAATCATAAAATATCCTGGGCTGGAGGGGATCCACAAGGGTCATCGACTCCAACCTCTTGCCCTGCACAGGACAACCCCAAGAACACCATCTTGTGGCTGAGAGCATTTTCCAAATGCTCCTTGAACTCTGGCAGACTTGGTGCCATCATCAATTCCCTGGGGAGCCTGTTGCAGTGCCCAGCCACCCTCTGGGTGAAAAACCTTTGCCTAATAGCCAAATTAAATCTTCCCTGACACAGTTTCATGCCATTCCCTTGCATCCTGGTTCTGGTAACCAGAGAGTAAGAAGAAAAAATTATGCACCCATTTATTTTATTCCTGTATTTCCTGATCTCTCTACAGTATAGTTTACTAAATGGAAACTAATGATTTCAGGATTTACACTAACAACATACAGAATCACCCACTTCCAGATTTCTGGGGGTGTACAAATTGCACAACTTGGCTTAAAATACCTAGGAGGGGGAAGAGGCTTGAGACAGTTTTACAGAAAATAGTATATCTGAAAATTCAAACTGTGTAATATCTCAGAGTCTTCCCAGCAACATGGGTAGCTTTCACAGTTAACTAAGTATATATCCATAACTCACATACTAATGATTTAATTAAAAATTTTCTAAGCAAATCTTCTTTCAACAAAGAAAATTCAGTGAAATCCAGTAGGTAACTTGAACTATATTTGTTTAATTTGCTTATATACCTATGGAAAATTGAGATGAAATCAGGAAATCAGAGGACTTCCAAGGTGGAAATTCTTTTGGGGAAGAGATGATGCTGGCAACCCCCAGCACTGCCACAAGCAACTTTTGGAGTTGCACTTCAAATGGGATTTGCTGATCAAACAGGCATTCAAGGCAGACTGGACTTCTTAATTCAGCTTCTTCCAGTAGACTCCCTTGAAGCCCTTGGTACAAACTGAAGTTGGTCTTCCCTTTCCTTCCATTCCCAATGAAAACCTATCAGGAAAGTGCATTCCTTGAGTGAATCCCTGTGCTAATGTGTCAGGCTGACCTAGGAATGTATAATCTGCACGTCTCTTCCCCATCTTCACCTCACTGTACTAAATTTGAATCCTGAATGGGTCACATAAAGTGAAACAGAGTTTGGAGATTTACTGTAATCACATGCTGACATTTTCCCACATCACTAACCTATCACATGATTTAGCAGGATTGTCAGTTCCTGCGTGAAGGAGGATCAGGACAGAAATAGCAAGGGTGTTGTAAGATGTCATGGAGGCCTTCTGACAGCACAGTGTGGGAAGCTTGTGCATTATTTGCTGCAGTCCCATCTTTTAGAAAAGCTCCTGAGGCTGTCATTTTGATATTAGCAAAAAAAGTAATTTACACTTTAAAAGACACCCAGACCCATAAATCTTAAAAGACACCTCTGTTTTGAGCCTGAAAAAATAAAGTTTAAGGCCTAGTTCACAAAATGTTCACATAGTCTCCAACTTTAAAGGAGAAAAGTAGGAATTAGTTTTTCTGGCAAAAATATGGTTTTTACTATTCATAAGCACTTTTCTATCTCTCCATTCATAAAACCAAAGCTACGGAGCACTTCAGAAGCCAGAATATTTTGCCAAAACATTATACAGGTATTCACTCTAATCCTCCTGCTTTCTTTCCTTTTCTCTTCCATCTCTCACTTAGATTCTGTCTTTCTCACTCTATATATCTTCCTGTTACAAAACCATGCCTGTGACATGAAGCTGCTCTTCCACTGCCAATAAAGTGACAATAAAGGTAATAGGAGTCTTTTTTCATAAAAAAAAAAAATCCAGTGCTATCTCACATCATTTGCTCCTCTAACCCTAAGTACCAAAACAATCCAGGGACAATCAGAGTGGGAGGAGAGAACCTAACATGAATGAATTTGATGATGCTATGTAGCTCAGAATCTCAGAATTTAAATAAATAAATAAATAAAATGCTTTCTCTTAGTTTTACTTTCAACACTGAGGATATCAAAGAGAGAGTTACTTTTGATTTTGATTTTGCATTTTGTTGTCATTCATTAATTTCAGAGAGCTTGAGAACCTGTGCTTACATCTTCTGGGATTAGTTAAGACATTTGTACTTGTATAGTAATGCAGCCAGACTCAAAAGAGATTGGCACTCTCTTTCATGGTCTCACTGAAAAGACTCTAGTAGGAAGGCAGCTGTGTTGGTCTCTATGATACAGAGTGTGATAAAATTGCTGAGGTAGTAATGCAATATATCACTGTTTAAAAAGGCAAAAAATATGTCTATTGCCAAAAGAAGTATAGATTTAATGACCAGTAGCAGAGAAGGGAGGTGAAAGCAACAGACAGGGAATATCATTCTAGCTGGTGTTTTTTGCAGAGAAGGGGATTCATAACAGTTTGCCACAGTCCTCCCTGGTTGCACTCTTTGTGAATCCTCAGGCTGCAAGATAATTACTCTCTTGGAAACATAATTTTTTTTTTTCCATTTTAGGCAGCTCACATGAACTTCTGTCCAGGCTGGATATTTTTATAACTTTCCTGTTCTCAGTAACAAATTCATATCCATGCTTCCCAAGTGGAAAAAAAACGGGTATATTCTTTTGTATGCCATGCTGCAAAATCTTTTTTGAACATCTCACTTTCTTCCTTGACTAGGACACTTGGTCTCAAGTTTTGTCTTCATTCTCAACTGTCCACCAAGAACCAGCAGATAAGTTATTTTGGCAAAGGTCACATTAGTCTGTTTTGAGCAGTTTGTGTTCTGCAGATAACTGCTCAGAAGCGCAAAAATTAAATCATCATCCCAGGCTCAGGATCATCTTTAGACAGAGCTGGAAGCAATGTTAAACACCCAGGCAGAATTCACAAGGATGTTATTCTCAAAAGAGGAAATTTTTCCTGATGGTGATCCACTAAGAAAGAAAATCAAAATGATCATAAACAAGAACAGACAGGGAAATAAGGAAATGGATATAAAAGGTTTTCTGTTCTGGTGCCTACTGTAATGTACAAACTGCTTCTTCCCTCTGCATTATCCTCTAGGAGGAGAATGGCTACTAAGTGCAGCTAGTAATATTGTCAGCTCAAGGGATTCACTGATGCAAGAGCTAATCTCGCCAGGTGAAATGGCTGTGTTCTTTTAAAAACAAATGACAACCCCATATAATTTTGTGGTTATTAATAACATTTCCTGACACTAACCCAGTGTTGTGCTTTGGGATGCAAACTGATTCCTAAAAGGCTAGGGAAATAATTTTGGTTTTTTTATTGGTTTATTTTTGGTTGGATTTATGGATTATTATTGTTTTGTTGCTTATTTAATCCCTCATTCCGCTGCTACAGTAGGATACACAACTTGATGGACTTATGGTATGATCCAATGTAGAAAATCCTTTATTATCATGTAATTAGAATTAATTTTTAAAATTTTGTTCTCCTTTCTTACCTTCCAGGATATTAGAATTCTCTTCTTTTTTACTCTTAATCCTCTCAATCCTCTTTTTCAAACTCAACACTCCCTGAAACCTTTCTTTCCTGTTTCCTTCTTACTCTGTCGTTATTTCCCTGCTTTGTTCTCCTTTTCAGTTATCCTATTCTTTCCACATAATTCTTTCACCCTTGTTTCACTTCTTTCTCTCTGCTGCTGGCCAGTGGGAAGGAGTCCGACAGGACAGGCAAAGCACGGAAACTCTGAAACACATAACCAAGCTCATTTCCACTTGTAATATATTTCTACCTGTATTTTAGATGCTTACATTTACAGTCACATTTCACTGCCTTGTTATTGTTGTTGTTGTTGCGATGAGTTCCAGGCAGATATTTTGTATTAGTGCCTTATATACTAGGAAAGAGAAGACTGTCTAAACTCTCTTCCTGGCTTTAACTTGGGTCTCTTTTCTGGGTGTCAGCAGTAACCTGGAAGCAGGATATTTCAGGATTTCTCTGCAAAAATCAACCATCAGCACTGTTAACTTCCTGCCTGCCTGCTACACACCAACACTCAAATGGCAATCACAGCACATGAAACTACTTTCGACTTGCCTTTTACCCCTATTCCTCATTCAGTAGTTTGGTCTCTTCTCCTAGTGTGCATCTCTTTACACACTGGAGCCAGAGGAGGGACAGAGTACATTTTAGTTTTTAATGTTATTTTTTTGTGATTTTTGCTGTGGGAGAGTGTAGGTGAGTTTTTTCTATTTTCTTTCCTTGTCGAATCCCCACTTAGCCAACGT
>JANPWX010000537.1:849905-852405 GCA_024734555.1 Trochalopteron elliotii
TGAATACTTTCTGAAGACTGCAAATATGTCAAGGCAGGGACAGCATTTTACACGTTTACATGGTCTTATAAATCTCCATTTAGAGGATGCTCTCAGAACAATAATGATAATGATAATAAAAGGGAAAAAATTCTAAGAATAATGTAAAGCTTCCCATAGTGCATGAGACTGTCACAGCTGTCTCACATCTGGAATTAGTTGAGACCAGGCAGGCAAGCTCCAGGGCCACCTTGGAGGAGATGATCAGGAGTGGGGACATAAAACCAGAATATAGGCCAGGCTGCAGAGGGCCAGAACCAGTAATGGGGGTGGGGAGGGCCTGTGCTGATGTGCATCTAGTGGCTGTGAGCCAACAGGAGGAACAGCCAGTATGATGGGAAAAAGGCGCAAGCAGCATCTTTCTTACCTGTCCAGGCATGACCGTCTCCCCTCCTTATGTCCCCTCTGTGTTTCATCTGCATAAAGGTTGATTAATCTGCCTTTATACACGTGAATTTGTAGCCCAGAAGAATCACCCCAATAACCAGCAATTCTCTGAGATTGCTGCAGAGATAGCAAAGGTTGATTTGCCAAAGTAGAGAAGTTCTGATTTCTTTATGGCATCTCAGTGAAAGAGATTACATATGTCTTGATATGTTGATGGGAAGTGTTTCAGAGGTGTCAGATATAATTTTAATATTTTAATTTTTTGGTTTGCTTTGCTTTATTGTTCTTTGTCACTTGGTCAGCTGAACCTTAAAAAGAAGAAAATTCATGAGTGTGCACATGTTCATGAGTGTGAAGTTGTTTGATATATAAAATCAAATGTTGTGTTCCAGTTGGAACATCAGTTAAATTGATTGAAAAAAATGTAGCACAAAAGTAATTTCTATTCCTTGGATCTTATTGTCAGCAGCATAGCAAAATTAAAGCACTAGAGCCACCTTCTGACTGCACTGAAACTGCTGCATCCTGGTAATGGTGCCAGCATTAGTACATTAAATGGAAGGGAGCACGGTAGATATACTTCAGTCCTTTGTATCATTATCTGAAAGGCCTGGCTCAACAAACACTGCATTTTGCTATAAATGTGGGTGAGTTTTTCTCTTTATTTGTGTGAAATATTGTCACCTCTGTAAACATATTGCATCATGCTTGTGGTTAGTTCCCTTCATCAAGTTACAAAAGGAAATATGATGGTGCACAAATCTTCAGGAAAAGCCCTGTATAGTATTCATTTCATTAGGGAAGAAGTCACAAGTTCTCAAACTAAAGCACATAAGCAACAGCCAGAATAAGATTCAGTCCAATTTTCTAAACAGTGAGACAAAATACAAAATCCACTCCAAAGCTAAATATTTTGGCTGACATTTTAGTCCGAACTTTCTATGTATGAAGCAACAATAAACCCTAACTGAAATAAAGACAGTTATATAAACTTACCAATAGCTAGATCTTATAGAGGATTATTGACATTACCTTATTCACATGGCAAATCAAATCTTGATGTCTCATATCCCCATGAAACTCCTCAGAAGTCAATAAAGTTGAATTTGTGCTGAGTAGAATTTAACCCTATATATTTACTCAAATCTTAAAGCTTTCTGCTTACATTAAAGTCCTAGAAGGGAAAATACACACAAACAGATTCATAGACACCTTTTTTTGCCTACATATTTTATATGTAAATATTTGAACTGCAGTTCTAGAGCTATTACCTACATAAAATACAGAGCTCACCAAAGGTATTCATCTGAAATATTATAAAGTGAAGTGGCCTCAGTATTAGAGTGCTTGCTTGAATTAAATACATTTGAAATTTGTTGTTAAATTTTTCTGTTTAAAATATATCAAGCTTCACAGCACATATTGAGTGCATTTAGTATTATTGGAAATGTTTAGCAAATATTGTCAGTATTATTTTATGAAAGTCACACCTAGGAATTGAGGCAGAATTTTATTTTGCCAAATTTGAAGAAATATCTAGGGGTTTAGGTTATTGCTTTTTGAATTTTCCTCCACTTAGGAAATAATTTTCAAGACTGTGAATTTCTCTAATTGAGCAGAGCTACATTCTTCAAGATTTTAATGTTAGCTTTCTTGGTACTGTTAATTACAGGATAAGAATGATGAGAGTGAGAGAGACACTTTTTCTGAATGGAAGCAAGCTGCAGCACATTAAGCATAGCACACTGTGTTATTTCAAAATGGAAAGGGAAAGGTTTTAAAAATAACTGTTGAAGGGGAAATTTTATTCCAGTATTTGTTTTCTATGAACTATTCCCTATTCATTGCTAGTTTGCCTTGGGAGTGCAAAAGAAAGATCAAAACCCACAAGTTTTCTAGATTGGGTGACTGCAAAAGCTTTACTTTCATTTAATGAAAGTTTTCTTAGTACTGCCGAGTAAGCGTACTAAGAGACAGGAAAGAATATGATACTGTATCATTAATAAAAATTTGAACTGTTATGTTTGAGGAAATAAAAAGACCAAAACTTAATTAACAAACTGAGTGGAAAAAA
>JANPWX010000537.1:857405-894369 GCA_024734555.1 Trochalopteron elliotii
CCAAAGCTGCAATGCACTTATGAAGAATATTCAATAAAAGAGAATTTCAGTATGGTTGAGAACTAAGTTCTGCCTCACAGATGTGACCTGTGTTGTGGGACTGTGTTGCATCACACTCCAGGGTTAAATTAAAGTTGGCCTTCTGCCTCACTGTTGCCGGTTCAGGTGATTCTATCACAGGGATTTTATTATATGTCTAATGATGTTTCATATTTTTCTTAATCCCTGGCTCCTGAAGTCATACAATTCACTGGGGCTTGAGGTTTTCATTAAAAGAAAAGAAATTTCTAGTCCTTATAGGATAAAAGACAGTATGAAGACTAGAAGCCTGAGAATACCCATAGTCAGATGAATGAAATGTAGCCTCATATAGTTTTTATTTGTTATTTACATCCCATAGATTTTAAGTGTAGCTTATGAGTCTGGATGTCTGATTGATGACTTTTGAACTTCTATAGTCTTTTTCTGATTTTGTTCATCTATAATAATTCACAGTATGGCAAATTCTTCTATATTTTATCATGAATAAAAAAAACCCTGTATATATTTATATATAAATATACAAACACAAATATATATATATATATATATATACATGCACATATGTATATATATGCAATTTTGGATAGATGGATACATAAAATATAAGACCAGAGACCCTAAGTATCTGTGGGCTAATATGGACTGGACATACATGCAAAGAGAAAGAGTCTCAGAAAAATAAAGACTCTTCAAATATTACTGATCATTCACGCCTCATGATCACAGAGCAGTTATGTGAGTCTTCAGAAATATTCTGTTGAGTGAGGGAATTAATATGAAATATCCTCTAAGACCAAAAACTAGTGTCTTTGCTTATCTACCCTTGTAGAAGAATATCAACTGGAAAAAAATCAGTTGAAAGATGACAGAAGATCCCAAGAAGTACAGTGTTGGCTACTTTGATGTATCTTAGTTATTTCTTTTCAAATGTCCAAATAAGGACAAAATACAGGGACACCATTAAAAACTGTGCTTATGATTATAGAAATCCCCATGACAGTCCCCAGGGAAAATTTGACCCACTTTAGGGGAGCACCAGAATGGACAAGGGCTATGGCTACATCACTGTTGGCTGCAGCCAGCTGCCAACTCTGGCCACTGACAGTACTTTTAGCCAATGGTGTAACAATTGTACACTCCTGTCATACATTACACTTAGGATATCTCCTTCAAACCAGGGTTCTTTAATCCAGGCTGGTCCTATTGCACTTTTCCCCTTATTGCTCTTTTCCCCTTCTAGGTCACGTTACCTATGCATTGCACCTTTGTGTTGCATCTAACTCCTCCTTCTTTGGTGAGGAACATGTTGCTCAGGCACCCCAGATAATTTTTCCTCATATTTGCCTGCTGTAACAAAGATATTTCACTCATAAAGTACACACTAGCTGTCACTTGTATCCAGCACTGTATTCCTCAGTGGAGGACATGTCACCCATGATAGCTAAGCCAGCTGTCACTCAGGCACAGAACTTCCAACCATATATCTAGGGCATGTCACTCATTCACTTCAGCTGTCCCTTACACCAGATGTCCTTTAAATCTAGCACACCATTCTACATGTGTGTGTTCATTACAGCTGTCCCTTTTCCCTATCGCTTTCCTCTCCTGTTTAGTAGATGTCATTCAATTGTTCACTCCATTTGTCTTCTTCACCAAGTAATCCCTTTTCTGTCTATATACTATGTCACTTAAAAACTCTATTCTACTTGTATCTTATGGCTGCCTGTTGTACCTACCACTTTGTGGTAAATTTTTGAGAGTCATTAAGAGGCTTTAGTAAGTCTCTGAGCATGCAGGTTGATACTTATCATTAGCACACAAAATTCCTTTAATTTATCAAGTGTCTATGACAGGCTAAGTTTCTCCAGTGAAGTCTTTTATGTATCCAAGTTTCAATAGGTGGATACGAGTAAAATGTCTCTTGCCTGGTCAGTGCTGATTTTCTTGAAGCTCCAATTCATGCTTAGGTTCACACAAGATTCACAAATCATGTGTTTCTCCATCTTTTTTTGCTTGATAGATCCATCACAATAAGCATTTGCAGAGCATGCCTGTCCATCAAAAGGCAGAGAGATACTCCTCCTCTTCAATGAGAGACTGAAAAGTATAGGTTCAAATTGAGAATATATTAAATTCTTCTTCCTCCTTTACCTTCTTCCAGATGTGGTTTAACGTGAGATCTTTTCTGCAGTGGAAGTGTACCCCAACCCAGGGATGATACTCACTTTTTAATTATTCTCTCTTATTTAATCCCTCACCTTCATATTTTTAATGAGCTACCCATGCAACTACCCGTGACAGGGTGAGATGAGAACTTCTGATTTGCAGATAGACTTGTGGTTATATGTCTGTCTATGGCTATATTTCATGAAGAATGTAAAAACAGATAAAAGAAGATTCTGAGAAGAGGTCTCTTGGCCAGATGCCCTCACCAACAAGAGATCCACGCATTTTGTCAGTGCTCTTTTAACTCTTTCTGAAAAAGCAATTACACCACAAACATATAAAGGGAAAATTCCTTCAGGTGTACTATTCTTCTCACTGAATTCTACCGTGTATCTTCTGGTTTAGTTTTCTTCCATAGAGATATAGTGTACTGTGGGTTGGTGAATAAGGAGAGGCAACTGGATGGAAGTTTGCTTTAAACTCAGAAGTCTTAGTGTCAAGCCCTTTTTGACAATTTAACCCTTTACCTTTGGCATGAAATCCATAGCAAGAGGAAGGCAGGAGATAAAGAATAATGGTTTGGTGCACTGTAACTTCAAATAACTTCAGCTTCCTTGCTAATGAGCCACTGAATCTTTAACTTTATGTTTCTCTGTCCACAGCTCATCATTTGAGTTGTGACTGTGGTTTAGGTCTTTTGTTTATCAAACTGGAACTTCTTTTAGGTACTTACATGATATCCTGATCTTCAACACCCTCGTTCAAGCCCTCATTCCCAAAGCCTTTATTTCTCTAATTTTCTCAAATGTCTTCTCTCACCCCTTCTCTTCAAGTTTTTCCAGCTTCTTTGGATGCTCTTAAAAAAAAAAAAGTACAGAACTTCTTCATTGAAATGCTGGGCAGGAGTTGCAAGGTTTTGATAAGATGCTGCAGAGTGACCTCTGAGGGAATATGTCACAACCTCTCTTATGCTGTCCACAGCTGGGCTCAGCTGCCCTGAAACAAGTGTTAGAACTCCATCATGTGGTAAAAATTCAGCAAGTCACAGAAGCATATGGCTCCTCTGCTAAAACAGGTTTCAAAAGCCATATGGGGAAGAAGAAGAAGAAATGGAGAAGATATATTGAAGGAAACATTGGAGGCATAGCTCAAGACGCAATTTTCAAAGGAGGAGCTCTGTGTCAGAGGAGGTCACCTCTGAGGGATGAAAGTTCACAGAAAACTCATGGCCCCTGAGACATTATAGCCCATGGTAAAACTTTCTCGAGGAGAGCAGCATCAGGAAGAACTGAGGATCTGAAATTAACCATCACACAGTGTCCCCATCTTCTGCCCCTCAACACCTCACCAAAGGAACTGGGATAGACTAAGTGGACCACACAAAGAAAAAGAGGATCTGCAGCTGGTGAGAGACGTGTAGAGCTGTTTGACTGAAGGTGAACCTGCTGAAAGGAAAGGGAAGATGTTTACCTAATATACAATTAAAGTGATGTTTACTCAATTCAATAACACAAAGTCTGTGCTTCTTGTCAATAAGTTTAATTAATTAATTAATTAAAATGCTGAGAGGACCATTTTTCCTGTGATAAAGAGTAATGACGTATTTATGTGGTAAAGGAAAGTCCACAGTAAGAAGACAATGAAGGTCAATCTTTCCCCTTTTTAAGAGGGGGTATTCTTCTACATGAAATATGTGATCAGTTTGTAAGAAGTTATCAAGACATTTAGTAAAGAGATGGCTTGGGTTCCTCTAGGCTATTTGCAGTCACAGAATATTATATACTTAAAAACAATTGTTAAAAAAACCACATGCCCTGTTAGACAGTTATAAATATCCTTTATCAGTAGGACGGGATCTTGTAAAATGTTTCAATAAATGTAGATGTTTATGTTCTTGGTGAAATGAAACGTTCCCTTGATTGCTTCATGAACCTAAAAGTCTAAACCTTTCTCAGTGGGACTCATAGGAAGCCTATGGGCTTTCATGTTGCTGAAACTACTTTTGAGGATTTGAGTCTAGATTACGAGTTCATAGATATGATTTTTCCAAGATCAAGTGTCCTGCCATCCAGAAGCCAGTGCCTGTCCTAATAAGGCTTTAGTTTGGCATCTGAAGCAGGGAAAAATCTTTACACTTGCTTACTCCTTGTAGCTGAATGTGTGTCTTCATGAATAAATCTTCATCTATAACAGCACAAAAACTTATCCTAGAAAAATTCTTCAAGATTTTCCAGTGAAAGCCCTATCTGTGTAATCAGGTTCCAAAAATTCCTCAGTGAAACACCTAAGAACTGGGTGGTGTTATGCCTCTTAACATCCTCATAAATGGATAGCATCAGAATTATTTCACTGAATGTGTTTATAGTGAATAAGGTCATCTACACCTGGGGCGGGCTCTCAGGGGTGCTGACAACACTACTGAAGCTGATTCCCTCAAAAGCAAATACACATGGTTTTAGTTTATGTCTGCCTGTAACTTACTAAATGTATTTACAGGCTTGGTTTTGCAACCTGCTGTGTGAATACAATTGCATCCATGTGTTGACCATGGCAAAGAGTACAGATGATCTTCCTTATATGGACCTTTTCCAAATATGCACAAAGCAATTAAAAATGAAAAACCATTTCCCCCATATTTGTGTTCTCCTCACACTGAAGATCATTGCACTGTCTGTAGTTGATCTGCAGAGGTTATGATGTTTGTCTGGCCATTATTCACAGGGTGAACATACATGTCTCACAGTAGTTTCTGCAGTATTCCTTCATGGATTCCATTTGTCACCACCAGAGATGATTACCTTCCCTGCTGAAGCCAGCAGTGAGCTCCATTTGTGTCAGGAGCAGCTAAGATAGTCCTTGCCAACAAATTAAAATGTTTGGTCATTGTTCCAAAGTTTCTACCTTGATTCAATCAGAGCTTTTTTCCGAGGGAGAAAGCCCTTTTCTTGACTGTAATCGTTCCCTATCTGGAATGTCTATGAAATGAATGATTTAGCCAACACACAACTTTCATGATGAGCTTGAGCCTGTTGAGAAGGATTGTTTCCTCATCTGTATTTTACCAAGTACAACAAGGCCTTTGTCCTGACTGGGGCTAAATAGTTCAAAGGATAAAAGCAGTCATGAGCTTTGTTAATACCAATAAAAATATGCAGATTCTAATTGTAGGGCCAGTACTTGACCCTGCAAGTTGCAGTTCACTGACTTGAACATGTTTGATGATTATCTCTCTTAATGTGACCTGTAATAATTTCTCTGCTTACTAACTACTATTGCACAAAATTAAGATGCATCTGAACATTTAAAAATGGTGCACCTGAATATTTTAAGGAACTATACAAAGGACTTTTTGAACTTTTGCAGATAATGTTAATCAAGCTAGGGATTCAGAGACTAAAAATAACCCTATATGGCAGGAGGAAAGAACTGGGAAAAATCTGGCCAATTAATTTTTCATAGATTCTAGGCATAATATTCAGGCATACAAGGGAATCAATATGCGAATATTTAGGGGGATTCCAATTAATAATTAAAAGTAAGCTTATTAAAAATAGTCAATGTTTTAAAAAAATCTAATCACTTTCTATGTTGTAATTACTGACCCAGATCTCACCACTTATCCATGCAGATGGAGTCTAAGGTCCATATGGAATGGTTGTGGAGTCCAAGGGGCTCTCATGAACAAAGGGTTTGGTCAACATGGAGCAAATTGTAGGAATGAGGCCTGTGTAGATAGGATAGAGTACCATGGATAATGGACTAAAATAAGATGTTATACAAAGTGCTACCTTATACAGATTTGCTAACTTGGAGATAAATACTCATTAAAAGTGATAGATTTCAAATAGGTTGACAAAAGGGAGAAGAAAGTAATTACTAGGGTAAGGCTTCTCAGGGGAGAGCATTATCTAGAAGTGTCAGGCAGCATCACTGTGGTCACTATTGGAATCCATCTTATTTCTAATGACAATTTTGTTATTAGAAAGTACAGCCATATACTACAGAAGATTCACTAATTGTGGGCATCAAAGGCAAAATTTTAAAGAGATTAAAGAGAGTAGTCATGTCCATTATGCAGATACAAAAGATATTTCCAAAGCTACAGGTGACATGCCAACAAATCCTTCTGCCTTGCAACCACTGTTGCAATACCAAAGTACTTATAAACACTCTTCTGCCAAGAGGATTTTCAAAGTATTGATTCTGTGTTTCTGTGTTCAGACAAAGTATTGAAGCTGTCTAACAATTTGCTTGAACCTCTATTTCAATTTGAAATACAGGAAATTCAGTAGGATTTTTTAAAATATAGGAAAGAGTGTCCTTTTGGACCTAATACTAAGGATATGCTCTGACTCTGCTAGCAGCCTGGTACCTCTCAAATTGCCAAGGAGATGACTAGGTACTGGAATACAGATATGTTGGACAGTACAGCACCTATTTAAAAGCAAGTTACTGGCTCTTGGCAATAAAAGACAAGTATGAGAGGATTATCATGTTTCTGAAGCATATAGATATGAAAAAAGAGATAAGCATATGAAGTGCAATATTTGAAGAATTTAGGCATGTACACCCAATGTGAGAACTATTAAAAATTTTACCTCTGAAAATTATCGAATGTATATTATGTATATTCTACATTCTAGTCAGAAAGTTCACGGTTACAGCTCAAGTATTATAATTTTCCACTTTTAGAACTGAAATCAACTTGGGCAGGCTAAATATAAAGATCCATAAAGCTCATCTAAAATTCAAAACTAATGAATAAATAACAAATCAGAGTCCTACAAACTCCCCATCATCCAAATTCAGAGAAATCCTTGAAAATGTTTTAGCATAATAAACTGCAGTGACTGTATAAATTTCCTGTGAAAATTATGGATGATGCAAGGGAGGTGAGAACAGAAAAGCACTAAATGACGTTATAAACACAAGGAAGATTACAGATAAGTCTAATGGCTGTACTACCATTTGTAGTCATGCTCTCACAAAAAATTACTAAGTTTACAATTCAATGGCAAACTGCTTTTGGGGCAGCAGGAGAATTTAAGGCTCTGACTGTAAATGTCACATAAACTCTAGGGTCAGTGCCTAAAGTGAGAAGGTGGGTGACACTCCAGATACTATCATATTTTGAATTAGCTGGCTTAGTTTTGGTCCCTTGCTGTTTCTTGATCCTTGTCTTCTTCAGCAGTCCTGTAGCTGCAGGTATTTATTGTGTCTGACTGTAAAGTCAAGCACCAAGTCTGGACTTAGGAAATCACTTTGTAAAGGATAGGTGTGGTACGAGAGCACAGTGCCATACCCAAGGGAAGCAGCATGACTAAGTGGTTGCACCAGAAATAATAATAAAGCCACAACTGACACTAATAGTTCTCACTATAGTTTAAAACTCTTCAAATTACTTTATGAATTGAGCCAGTTAAAATGATAGGTGAATAGTAAGTATGGCTTAGTAAAGTAATGGTAGCTTATTTTTTAAGAATGGATTTATGTTTGGTATTTTTCATCCATTTCTCCATCCCTTAGTGCAACTGAGGCAGTTATTGCTTCAGTGACAGCTGTGAAGATACAGAGTGTAGCCATGTAGAGGGTATGGGCCATAGGGGACTTGAGCTTGTTAGGCTCTAGAACTCCATGTCCAAGTGACATCCAGCTGTATGAAGAGCTAGATCAACAAAGCTTCACATATCCTATTGCTGCATGTGAAGGAAGACTCTTCTAAATGTAGACAAACCTGAAATCTGCTGAAATAACAGATAGATGGGCCCCTGTAGGGTGTGTTCAGTAAAAACTCAGGTCTGAAATGTACCCAAAGACCTTTGCAGATGTCACTTTTGGGCAACTGGCTGTTTACTATTCAGAGTTAAATCCTCATGGGAGACTGATGTGCCACATTGCAGCTCTTAGTCTTTTAAGTACTCTGCTAAATATACTGAAATACTGGGCCCCAAGTTAAGGATCAAGAATTTTAATGGAAACTTGTGCTGAAAACACTGTAGTCAGCATGCTGGGCAGACAGACCTATGTAAAAATAAAATGGAAAATGCACTGCCAGAATGTAAGTTCTTCTAAGCATATCCAGCATCCAGTCCTTGAATCCAGGAAGAAATTTACTGGTGATAACCTCAGTAGCTTTAGCCTGAAGTGCTAAAGCAAGCAAGCAACCTGAGAATTTGACTTGGAGTTAGGTACCAGCAGCAGCAGTAAGTGCCAGTGTCCTTTTCTATATCTAGCTCAGAGTCCCTGAGTGTTGGCTTAAGTCCAAACTCATCTCTTGAGTTGCTTTCATTAGCCAGTCTAGCTCCAAATATGCAAATTTTTAGCAATCCTATTTGCCATGCAGTGGCATGGCAGACCTTTTGGCTGTTTAGCTCTGTTACAGCTTCCACCATGCAAAAAATTGTTTCCACACAAAACAAGGAGGGACTGTGTATACTTGCAATCAGGTTCACATTATATATAACACATCCAAAGTTGGAAACTAAGGGCCAAAGGTGAGCAAAAATCAGGTTCAAAGTAGAATTGTTCAACTTCTTTACAAAGCAAACACCTCTTCCATTTCTTGTGTTAATTAGTGTGGAGCGAGTGGGGCATGAACTGGGTAGCTGGAACAGACATGATATCAGACTGGAGCAAATGGTTGACATCTGTTCCAAATGTCAGCACAGCAGCAAAAATGTGGGGACAATATGTCTGAAACAAAGTTTCATTTGAGGGAAGAGTCGACATAATTATCAATCAAAGGAGACTACAGAAAAAAAAAAGGTAGATGACAGCTGAAAAATAGCAAATCCTAAAAAGAACAAGGGTGACAAATATACACAACAAGCATCACAAGAAATAATAAATAACTTGATTGCAAATACATTTGTGTCTTGTGGTTGACTGATAATTCTTAACTGAATTATAGTAGATTGCAGAATAAACTCATGCCCTTTCACATTTTTACAGCATAGAGAATCCAAAGGGAGCAGCTGCAGTTAAGAAAATTAAGCATTGGGAAAATTTCATTTAGGGGTTTTGCATTACCAAATATGAGGGAAGCTGTGAGACAGAAACCACCAATGCAAACTAGACTCTCTGGTGTCTAATGCTATCTTACTGTAAAGCTCTCTTTTTTGTATTGATAAAGTTAGTAAATTTCTCCATCTTTTCTACCCAATGACTTGTTTTCATCAATCTTAAAGAAATAACATACTTATCATGATTCTACTCCTCTCTCACATGTGTCTGAAACTAAAATTGCCAGCAGATTAGAGAATTACTGGAGAGGAGCAGACAGACAAAGCGGTGCAGACATGTGGAACCTGATTGGATAATATCCATTCCACAGAAATACAGGTAAAAAAAAATACTAGACTCAAATTACCATAATCTATGGACAGATTTACCTGTTTATAACTTTATGGAAATCACTTTAGGATTGAAAGGAGTATTATATAAATACTATCGAGGTATTCCCTCTCTCTGTGGTCTTTCAGATAAGGATTAGCCTGAGAGATGGAATGTTAGCTGTACTGAGATTCAAAATTATTTAATCTTTTCTTCGAAAGGTTGAAAGGGGTATTGGGTTTGCATAGCAGGTTTTGGTAGTAAGGGGGCTATAAGGATAGGTCTGTGAGAATCTGCCAGAGGCTTTCCACAAGTCTGATGGAGTCAATGCCAGCCACTTCCAAGACAGATCCACCACTGGTAAAGTCTAAGCCCAACAGTGACACTGGTAGCACCTCTGGGATAACACAATAGGGTAAGAAAGATTAGGGGGAAAAACTGCCCAACAACAGCAGGGAAGAGAGGAGTGAGTGAGACTTTGTGAGAGAAATGACTTTGCAGACCAGTGGAAAAGGAGGAAGAGGAGGTTTACCAGGCAGCCCATAGTGAAGACTGTGATGAAGCAAGTTCTCCCCTTGCAGTCCATGGAGATCCATGGTGGAACAGAGCTCCACCTGCAGCCTGTGGGAGACTCCATGCTGAAGGCAGCTCTGAACCTATGGGAAGCCCATGCTGGAGCAGGCTCCTGGCAGGACCTGTGGTCCCATGGAGGAACCCACACTGGAGTAGTTGGTTACTGAAGGACTTCACCCTGTGGAAGGGATCCATACTGTAGCAGTACATGTAAAAATACAGATTCCTGAAGGACTGTCTCTCATGGGAGAAGCAGTAGGGGAAGAGTGTGAAGAGTCCTTCCCCTGAGGAGGAAGCAATGGCAGATACAATGTGTGATAAACAGGCTGCCACTCCTTTTCATCGTCCCCCTGTGCTGCTAGGGCATGAGGAGGTAAAGAACACTGGAAGTGGAGGTCAGCTTTAGAAGGAGGGAGGGGTGGGGAGGAGGTGCTTCATGATTTGTTTTTATTTTTCATTATCCTGCTCTGATTTGATTGGTAAAAAAATTCAATTTATTTCTCCAATCAAATCTATTTTGCCCCTTTTTACGAGTGTGATAATCAATGAGTAATGTCTCCCTATCCTTATTCTGACCCATGAGCCTTTCACTGTATTTTCTCTGCCCTGTATTTCACTGTATTATCTCCTCAGCTTCCTCCAGCTGAGGAAGGGAGTAAAAAAGGGGCTTTGGTGGGCACTTGGCATCTAGCCAGGGTCAACTCAACACAAGAGTAAATTTCACAGAAATTTTTTATATAAAAGCAAATAAATTTACATGTGAAATGCAAACAAATGGCAGTGAAAAAAAGAGCTTCACACTGGACAAAAAGATGTAAGTGAAGAGATGAGGCTTCTAATTTTATATACTTGAGAATAGGAAAGATTAATGCAGGACATGATATGAGTCTATAAATACCTTCAAAGAAGGATTATAAAGAAGGGATGTAAATAGCCACAACCTAGAGAAATAAGAAGGATAAAGAAAATGACCCCAAAATAATACTGAGTATGTGTAGCAGAATATTAGTAGAAGACTGTAATCTGTAAAAGAAAAGTAGGCTTGAGTTTGAGATTCTGCAAGTAGAGATTATCTAAGGAACTAGAAAAACAAAATATATTTATATATGAAATGGCCTTGTGATACAGGAGCAAGGAGAGAGACCTTGCTGAGATACTGAGAAAGCAATGAGACTTGTGGTTTCTAGCACTGGAGTTAAAAATCTATGACAAGCTGTGGAATCTGCTCAGTAGGGTTGAGTATTAGACAGACATGATTTTTTTCAGCAGAAATTCATTGTTTGGTACTAGTAATGTATTCATTGTCATGATATAGCCAGGGTAAATTCCTTCTGGTTTCAGGAAGAGAATCTGCCTAGAAGAATATTATTTCTGTGATTAGTTAGCTAAAACATAGAAGTAGATACTCAAGTTCCTGAAATAACTTCCCTCAGTTATCATATGAAAAAAACAAAAACCAACAAACCTCAAACAGAAAACCAAAGCAGAACTAGTTCTTAATACATAGGATACAGTCAGTAGCACTTTTGCTTGGAAAAGTAGATATTTTTTTAGCAGGCCATGTCAGAGAATATCAGGAAAGTCAGACTAGGTTCAAATAAGCATGCTTGGCAGGTCTCAGCATTCAAGTGGGAAGACTCAAATGCAAGTAAATTGTAAACTGAGAGTAAACTGTAGGTTAAAAGCCATCAGTTTCCTCTAACTTCAGATGCATAAATCTTGGTGCACTCCTAGACCAAAAATGCTTGGTCCATTCAATTCCATTTGAATGGAATGAAATTCACATGCTTCAAAGCCAACCAATGATGCCAAACAAAGTGTGCTGTGTTAGGATAACTGTCATATTATATTCAAAAAAGCACTCTCATTTGAGGCTGAAAGACTTGCATAGCCACAACCTTAGATATCTCTCTTATATATTGAACTTTCAGGTAAGTTAGCACTGGGATATTTCATGCTGAATAAGGTAGACCAACACTTACAGAGGCAGGAGCTTCCCAGTTGCACGGCAGAGTGCCCTAGGCATGTCCACTGGAGAAACACTGGGATCTAGAGAGCTTTGAAACATTGAAGGAAACATGTGGTGAATTCAGATATGTGTAAATACTAAGTGTTTATTTTGGTTTGGTTTTTTTTGGTTTTTTTCAGATGCAAGTTTGAATGTGTATATTTCTTTTGTTGCCACTGTAGGTGTTAGATATAACCTCTGTATCTGAAGTTTAGCTGCAGAATTAATTTTATTCACATATTTCAGGGTGGTTTATACAGTTTCTTTATTGCTTTATGGTCTAAGATCCACAGATACTTAAAAATTCTTTTAAAATCATTATGGTTTTCCTAAAACTCACTTGAAAGCTTTGTTCTATATAATGTTTCTTTTCCAGTACTGGTTTGATCAAAGAACGTTTCTGCCCAATCCCTGAAAAAGCACACTACATGACAGTCACTCATGCAGATGCACTTAAACTCAGTAATTTTCATGTATATTCTTATTTGTTGTTTAGCCTTTGACAAGTCTGTCTCCTTCCAACTAATTAGCAAGACTACAGCCATGTCACTCTCTCAAGCTTCTTGTTGATGGTAGAAACAATAGAAATTATCTGATTATGGCAGTGTGTAGCTCATGATTTTAAAAGGCTGCAGCTGAATTGATTCACTTGAAATTGAAGTATGAAGAATTTCTATCTTTGGCCAAATATTTATCATCTTATATGGTTTTAAGTTCTTGAATGTGTTGAACTAAACTACTAACAGATAAGAATAAATTCCTGAATTAGGCATGTCCTGTATGAGTGTTTATAGTCTTAAATGTTGTAAAGGTACATCTGAGAGCAGCCATTCCTACCTGTGATATCCCTACAATGCAACACCTCTACACCAGCAACAGCCAGTCCCCTCTTCAGGGCCAAATGGTTATCTCATAATATCTTAATCTTCTAAATCTTTTCTATCTCCACACCATACTGAAAAACTTTTGGATAGAATAAAACAAACAGATTTCATTGAGAACAGACAAGAAGTTATTTTATGGCAACCAGAGGCTTCCATAATTATAGACTAAAAAAAAAAGATTTGTGTTTTAATGTAAGAGGTATCTGAAACCTTTTTCTCTGAGAAGTCTGTGGAAATAAAAAAAACACTATCCTTCTTCTTGGGAATATTTTGTAATATTTTAGAACATTTATTCCAGTGCATAAGTCCCTCAGAACAAGGAGTGGTGTTGCAATTGGAGTAAAGAAAGATGCCATCTGGGTTTCATTTGCAGCTGTGCTGCTGACTTGCTTTGACACCCTGAACAAGGCATTTAACATTCCTATGTCTCAGCTGTAAATGAGAATTAATTACAGTTGTATCCAAAAGCTCCAGTCAAGATAAGGCCTAAACACACTGGCTACTGTACAAACAAGGTCTGACATTGTCCCTGCCCTGAAGAATCTAATTTGAAACTAGATGCAGCAAGAAGATTTAACACAAAAATAAAGAAGGGAATAGACAAGAGGAAGGTAATGAAAATAAGATAATGAGGTTACTTAGGGAGACATCATAGAACTTGAATGTTCCAAAGCATTAATAAATTGATTAATTAATTATAATTAGCTCTCCCTAACTGCACCACAACCTCTGCACCACAGGTTTTGTGTAGATGCCATTGCAAAAAAAAAAAATCCTGAAGTACCTAATGGAGAGTAGAGGTCACAGACTTGGGGTTAAGTCTGACAGATTAATCTATACATCAGAGTAATACAAAAAGAAATGCAGAGCTGATAAATTGAAATTCAATTGATATCCCTAGGGAGACAAAGGAATATGCAGGTAACCATGTAGAAAGGGATAACAGTTTTCAATAATGTTTTAAATGTAAAAAAAAAATGTTACCTAAGTGCATTTGCTATTTTATCTAGTTGCAAAAGTCATAATTGAATGGATGTCAGGTTGAACTTTTATATTTCACTTGTCGAATTGTGTGATCTTTCCCTTCCTAAATCAGCTGATAGTAAGTGAATATGTTGAAATAATAAGCAGCAGGTCATCAACAACTTGTGGCTTTGGGGTTTTTTTTCCATAGATCACTGCCATCTTTTTTCCTTGCTGGTGAAATGACTTTGACATCAGCAAGAATTTCTCTTTCTCTCCCCTGTGTCTGTGTTCCACCTTCTGTCTGAGCAACATCTTCTGCTATGGGTCAGCTCATACTCCACAGAAATAAATGTTTTCCTTCTGTTCCAATTGCCTGTTTCAAATGTGATTTTTTTTCTCTCTGAATTACTTTGACTTGACTGATTGCCTTCCACACTTTTTAATATTCCCTTCTCCCCTCAAACTTCTTCTACCTCTGTCTTAGTTGGATTTGAGATGAGAAGATTATAATTAAGTTACATAGCCTGTTTCCTATGCCTGGGAAAATAAATAATTATGTCTGCAGAGGGGACAATATAACAGTCAGATAGGAAGAACAGAGGAGAAATCCAGGCATACGGGAGTGCTGATTTGTTGTAGATAACTGGAGCAACAAGGTACTGCTCTGGCACACTGGTGAACTAGGAAAAGCAGTAAAGAAAAAGAAAGGGCTTTCTCTAGTCAGTTCCAAAACAGATATAGCAGAGCTTTCCCCTTTCACAGGCATAACTGGACAGCCAGACCTCTACTTATCATAGGATCAGGCAGAGTACAATGATAGTCTGTAGATATGCAGATGGAACAGCTGACTTGAAAACAAGAATCCTCTTATCTAATACTTTTTTTTCATTTGCATTTACTTGATATTTTGAGGGGAAAAAAAGAAGCCCTAAAAATACAGAGATTTCAAACAAACTCCCAGATTTGGAGATGAAGAGCTCTTTCAGGAAAGCAAAAACAGAGTGCTAATCTCCCCAGTTGCAGCCTAGAGGCTGGTGTCAATTTCTCTTTGGAAGCTACATCCTGTATACAGTTATTCAGTGACATTTTCAAAATGGAATACATTTTGTTAAGGAAATTTGATTTATAATCAAAACTATTTTTTCAAACTGGAAAAAAAATTCATGTTTTAATAGTTTGTATCTCTGTCCACCTAGAGTTGAAGCCAATGACAAAACTCTGCTTATTCCAAAATGACAAGATATAAATTTTAGAATTTAGCATTTTGCTACCACATGGAAACACAGTTTTGAAAGATCTCAAATAATCCACTGGGTGAAATTCACTGACTGAGAATCAGGCCACAAGCACACAGAAATATGTTTTTCCAGTATCAGATATTTCTACTCCCAATCCGAAGCTTTTAAACAGCAACTTAGATCTGCTCTTTTCAACTTCCTGCTCTGGCTCTTGTTATTTCTTGTAGTGTGTTTCCAGTTGCATAGGGAGAAATGGAGCTGGTAATTTTGGGAAATTATTTAGTTATATAAAAAATACTTTTGCTGTTTTGCCTGAAATATTCTAGATTAGGATAAAAATGTTTTTTGAGACTTCAATGTACTGCTACTAATGGGAAGTAGTTAAAAAATATAGAAGTGATACAAAATATAAGAAACTACTTGAGTTACAAAGAAACATTTCTTCCTTATATTTTGCACACAGTTTTGCCATACTGCTGACTTTATTAAGTGCAGAATTCTAGGCTCTGCTCATTGGTTTATTGAATACCATAAATTGAAGTTTATTTAACTTTCTAAACTAAGGAAAGCAGAGTAAAGCTAATTAAAATAATATAATTAATCATTCAGGCTTGCTGTGTCACTGTTGCCCAGGTGATGACTGATGTCATCCTTCCTGAGAACTCCTGCCCTCTGCATTGTGGGTTTTTCCCTCCAACAGTAAGTGGTGTCTCCCACATACCTTTTTTAGTTCCACCAATATTTTCAGTGCCTAGTTCAGAATGACAACATATTGAAGAAGAAAAGAAACCAAAAAAACCAAAAAAAACACCACCCCAAATTTCCTAATTTCCTTTTTTTGAGGAGTACTTTCCTCAGGTGTATTTTAATTTACACTTCTTATTGCCTTTTAAATTTGACAGAATATACCCATAAAATTTTTTAGTAATTGTTTCATTTCCCAGCATGACATGTGTAGTTAACCTTGAAAGACTGATTGGATGTTGCCTGCACTGAACCCAACCTTTGCTAGTACCACAAAGGTCACAGAACCATTCTCACTGAATCTGTGCCTTTAAACACAACTTTCTCCACATATTGGAATTGCAATGCTTTTACTGCCCATTAGCTCATCATTAAAAAGACGTTAACTTATCACTTGTTTTAAGACTCTAACTTAAAAATCTCTCTGGCATGAATTCTCTGTATCTGGCACTGAGAAATCTGAAAATCTTTTGGATTAACAGAGTATTTGTAAAATACAGGCTCACTGTGTTTTTAATTGGAACAATTTATGGAGAAGAAAGGTGTCTTTCTTAACGTTTCATTTTGACAACACCATCAATAATAGTATTCTATACTTACATTATGAGAACATCCCAAGTCTCCACCTACAACAACAATCTTTATTTTTCTAACTGTTGCACAAAGAAAGAATTCTTCTTTCAAAAACTATATGGTCTACAGTGATTGCATAATAAGTACTTATGAATATTATTAAAATAATACAACTCCCATCTAGAGGTACAGTACTACACACCACTAGAATCATAACAAATTTTGGACTTGGAAAACATAATAGAATAGAATTAAAGCATTATGAGAGCAAGACATATATTGTTGATTATGTTCATATTATTTTGGAAAAAAACCCTCATTGCCATGAAACTTAATGAATGAAAATAATTATTTTCATTCATAATGCTTATAGATTGTTTATATTGGAGAACTTTCCACATTTTACAGTTTAGATGTGCTGAGTGCTCTGCTTACAGAGAGAAACACAAATCTTGATCTGGGCAATTTAAAAATTAACAAAATGTTAAGCAAGTATGAGCAATAACTACAGACATAGCTCAGAAACATTCAAGGCAGTAATAACTGATAACTTTTGCAGGCAAAAAAGTGTCTTGAGTGGGAGCTTCACATCCACGCATATATAATTAAAAAAAACAAGATTAAACTGACATTCAAATCAAACATTTAAAATCAGTCAGATATCAGAAACAGCGCTACCAGGAAATTCTGTTGTAGCTCTTGATATGTACAAATTTTAATGTGGTCTAATTGTGAGTACATTTATTTCTTCTGCTTAACTTTTGACTGGGTTATGAAGATAATATCTTCCAGCTCATGGCATAGATTTTGGCCACCAGGCTGAGAAGTAGCAGACAGGAGCTATTTTCCATCAGGCAGATGGCTCTCTAGAGGAAGAAACAATGTACATTTGTCCTGTGGTTTGTGTAAGAAACAGAGTGACAATTTCTAGGTTCAGTTTTGCCTTGCCTATGGTGGAGCTTTTCCCTGTCGTTTAGCTCAAACCTGTAAAGAAACAAAATAACAACTTCTAAGTTTAGTTTTGCCTTGCCTACGGTAAGGCTTTCCTCTGCCCTTTAGCTCAGACCGATTGTTATGGTAATTACAAATACCTTCCCTAAATGTTTCGTCTGTCAAATGCCAATTACCTGAAACCCCTTTCTTTGTAACTGTCCTTGTGGCCACCCCTGCCATAGCAACCATGGCTCCGGCCATAGCAACCACTGGGGAAAACCTGGCAACGCCCTACATGCAAATAAAAAGACCTGGGGTGTTCGTGGGACAAAATTCGAACTTAAAACCCCGAAAAAAACAATGAATCAACACAAACAAAATCTAAAAATAACCACTCTAAGTCAGCAGAACCATGGAGAGCCTCACACCAATCAGACCTGAGTTCCATCTTGTCACCATAACTGCAGAAGTATCCCATACGCAAGACTCCCCCAGGCTTTCCTGGGAAAGTGAGATTTTCCAGGGACTCCTGCGAGAGGAAAGCCCCCAGCTCGGCCATGTGGAAGAGCTGATCGTCTCCTCCTCTGCATCGTACATCGGGAGCAGTGGTGGTGTGTGCAGCCCCTCGAGCCCCCCACCTACATTTGATGTTAATAAAGGCATTAAAAAGGAGTGAGTCTCCTTGCCCATTTATTTCAGTTTGCAGCTGCTCAGAAGATATCAATGAGGTGCTGATATTTCTGCCCCACAAGTGGAATGTTGATCTAAGTCTGAAACAGTACTTGAAGACAGCTTAGTCAAACATATATAACTGGTAGATGTTTTTGAAATGTAGTATAAAGTGGTTTATATTTCAGTCTATCATAAAAAATGTAGGAGCTGCTCCAAACTCTGAGACTTTTTGTGACATCCCAGTTATCTGGTTTGTCAAATCAGAGTGCTGGTCACTGCCTTCTTATGAGTGGAGAAGTATGAAACATCCATATACAGTAAAGTTATTGTTATAAAAATATTTTAATAGCACTTGGTGGGCTAGACAAGAAGGAATTCTTTCTTTTCGTGCTACAGATCAATGCACAAAAGAAGTCTGCAAAAAATTATTGGAATGTGGCATATACCCTCCAATCATTATTGATTAGCACAAAAATAAAAGTAATACATGCAGTATTCTGTGTCAGAGAAGTGCTGGGATATTTATTAAGTTAAAATTTTGAAAATGCATTGATTATACACTGCAGAGTTTAGACCTCGGACTGGTGTTACCACAACTCTTTTTGAAACCTGAAGGGAGTCATGACATAACAGAAGTCAAGACTTCTAAAACCAAGAGCACTGGTTATGGTGTAGGTATTCTCAGTAATGGTAACACCTTTTAGGAGAGTGTTGGAAATAGGCTGTGGTAGATGTTGCTGTCACCAGAACAGATCTACCAAATCATTTGCAATGAAATCAATGGAAGTTAAAGTTCTGTCAGAGTGTTGTTCAACTGTCCTACGTTAGGTGTATGTAATAAAACAATGGATAAGAGCACAACAGTACCTGTTTCTTTCCTCTGATAGTGAATGGGTGTCTAAGTTGTTAGTTCAGCTTCAGAGAAACTATGCGTAGGTGTTACAGTGCATCTGAAACACCCACGTGGGGGTAGCCAGGGTGGAACAAATCTGATAGGAGTCCTATGGCTTCTGGATGGGGAGCAGGAAGTTGGAAAAATCAGAGGAATTCTTAAATTGCCATTAAAACATTATAGATGACACTGCTTTGGGAGTCTAACCATTCAATTGAAGGAGAGTCTTATCCATGATGTTTGCCATCCATGCCAAGACTGGCGACTACGTCCTCTTACTACCATTGGGTCATTTGCAAGAATAACTTTTTTATCTATAGGCTTAAGCTTTTTCTACTTAATCCTTCTATAAGATATATAATTTAGTCCATGGAGAATTAGCATAGATCTCTGGCAACTGAAAGGCATTTTGGGCTGCTACACTGGTGGAAAATTCAAATGGCCATCTTTCATTTTGTACTGTCTCTGAGTTCTCTGACTATGGCAATCTAGCAGGCTGATGTCATAAAGTAAATGTTTCATTCAGGTGACTCAGAAAATGAGCACTTGTTTCACAAAAATGGGCAGTTTATGTCAGAAAAACAAAAATTATGCAACATAGGCACAAATGTCCAGAACTGCCAACTAAATGAATCTGCAGGGAAGTGTAAATACAGAAGCCATTTAAGACTAGTCAAGGTACTTTCTAGGTCTCTAAACAATAACACTAAGCAGATCAGTAACAGAGCCCTTCATAATTTGCAGTCTCTGCAGAAACAAAGAACTTCTATTACATTTATTATCAGATCGCAGCATTCCTGTATTGAAATCCAAATATAACAGAAACTTCCCTGCCCTGTGCAGTTATTTTCCTCATGAATAGGGGCTCTGTTTAAGATCAGCAGGGTACATACACTTAGAAGGACACTATGCTTCTGAAAGTTAGCTAGGAAACTGTTGGCTCAGACTTTGCTGATGAACATCTCATGGCTTCAGGCTCCAGGAGCCTTCATTTACTGTTTTATTTTTTCTTCAGCAGAGTTCATTTAATTTGTAATATATCCAAAGGGTTAGAGTGTCATCAAGTAAGACAGCACACATGTAATAAATAATGCAGTCTTACTCCTACCTTTAGCAAAAAAAATTTTTGCTTGGAAACAAAAATGCATGAGTCCATTTGTTTGGGTTGGATATTTTTAAATAGATATTGGTGGTAGTTGCAGTTATTCATTGTAGAACAACCCACCATTGCAAAAAAATTACAGCCTTTTTAAACAAGCTTCTGAATTCTGTTTGAAAATAAATACATGAATACGCAAAATTGCAAATGAAATAATTTTAAAAACACATCAACAAGCCAGACTTCTAACTCTACATGAAAATAAATGAATTGATATATATTTGTGCCTATATGAAAAATACCTAATAAAATTATTCAATGTAGAAAGGCAACATGGAGGTCAAATTGCAATGCCATCTAAGCTAAATTATTTGGGGATTTTATTTCTTTTTCTTTACTGTTGAGGAAAACTGCAGCACAATCCCTCCATAGTCACTGAAGGTGAGTCTGAAGTACAGGGAGCTTAACAGAAAGATTCTGGTTATCTGTGTCTTTGAGGCACTGAAACTCCATTGAGGTCATGCACGGAGGAACCACCAAACTCCTGTGTTGTGCAGACTCTCCAACTCTCCTTCCAGAGAGAGGCCACAAGACTGGAAAAGTGTCGTCATTACTGGACATGAGCCAGCTTAGGGCTGGATGCAGGATGACCACAGTCACATAAATTCTGACAGCCTGCATCTGGCATGAAGCCAGAAACCAACACAACCCTGCACATCCTCCTATTTGGACCTCCAACCAAAATCCATCTTACCTCAGGCACTCCTATGTGTGTCTCCGTGTCATGATGAAGCAGTATTGCTCAGAATCACGCTTGGAAACTTGATCAGCTCTTTTTGTTTTTTCAGTTTTGATCTGACTTAGCCAGTGTAAATGAATACTTCTCCATCAACTTGTCGTGGTTCAGGTTCCTGCAGCTTCACAAAATCTTGATGCCGTTAGGGCAACCTATATTTGTGGGTAAGGCTGCAAAATTAGGACATTAACTACTGATGTTGTTTTTTGAAAAATCACAGTCTACATCTTCCCTGTGAAGGGAAGTGGAGGGACAGACACTGTTCTTTTCTCTTTGGTGACCAGTGACAGGACTCGAGGGAATGGCTTGAAGTTGTGTTGGGGTGTTTATGTTGATATTTGAAAAAAGGTTCTTCTCCCAGAGGGTGGTTGGTCACTAGAGCAGGCTCCCCAGGGAAGTGGTCACAGCACCATGCACGACACAGTTCAAGGAGCATTTGGACAATATTCTCAAGGACGTGGTGTGACTCCTGGGGGTGTTCTGTGCAGGGACAGGAGCTGAACTGAATGATCCTTGGGGGTCCCTTCCAGCTCAGCTAATTTCATGATACAGTATACTCTGATTTTAATTTGTAAAATAATCCCTTCATATAGCTCTTATAGTACACTTTTTCTTATAACATAATAAAGATTGGATTAATAACTTACTTTCTCTATTGTCACACTATAAGTACATGACCATTCTTTTCAATCAATCATTGAAACAAATTATAAAGTTACCACATTTGGATAGAATGTTTCCCTGATCTACCTCCTCCAGTATATCTCAGCTAACACTTTTGCAATCTTTCAAAAAGGAGGAAATAAAAACAGGAAAAAATAAACAGTGTTTCTATGATTTAAAAAACCCTCATGTGTTGGGTTGTGTTTCTATTTCTCAAAATCTCTGACTTTAAAAAATTCAAAGCCCTCAGGTCTTGCCATTAACAGCATAAATTAAAACCATAACTACCAAACAAGTAAAATTTGGGCCATGACTATAAAGACAGGAAAAAGTACCAAAAGGCTGAACTGAGACTGTGGCCATTTCTCTGATTTTTCATTTAAGATTTATTGGATATAAAGTTCCTAAACTTCTTTCACCCCTTGTAAAAAAGTGAGATACATTTCATTCCTTGAGAGAACTATCCTAGGTGTCCATTCTTGCAGAGAGATGCTGTGAATTCCTGCACAAACAGGTCAATTGATTCTCCTAGCCTTGGGGTACTCATACATGGACTATCTATGTTGTATTAGAAGAAATTTACTAAAAATTATAAAGCATGGTGAAAAATACAATTGTATTTACAATATGCAAATTTACACTGCATGCGCACTAATATCCTTATATGCAAATATTATTTCTTTAACACAAGTAATAGCCCCATGACTTACACATGAAAGCCAGGACAAAGCAAAGCAAAGCAAAGCAAAGCAAAACAAAACAAAACAAAACAAAACAAAACAAAACAAAACAAAACAAAACAACAAAAAACTTCTTTGAGGAAATATTTCTCACCATAAGGTAACATGCATCCACAAATTTTATGGGCTCTTTGCCCCCTGAATTTTTATAAAGTTAATAAAAATGAACAGATACATTTTTTGTCTGCAAATAGAAGACAATCTAAATGCATATTTCAGGTTATATTTTATTGATTGATACTGGGGGGTTTCTGCATATTATTGACATTTTATATTGTCACATTTTTACTCTGACAGTTCAAGTAGTAGCACTCAGTAAAGGTAGAGTGGGATTCTGAGGTCAGTGCTATGTGTGAAGTCTGGCAGATGGTGCTTCACTTAAGTGGTAGGTTCACAAACATTCCCTAGCTTGTCATCCACCATTCTCATGAAATCTACCTAGATTTCAAAGCCAAAATCTGGAACAACACTTGTCAATCTATCTATTGCAATTTTTACAGTATGCTCCTTTCCATAATATGTGAGGATTAAAGGTAAATTCCAGAGACGGATGATGAATGAGAAAGAAGAAAATGGTCTTGACCCATCAAGTTTTCCCTTGCGTAATGAAGAATGAGAACCAACTTTAAAGTAACAAGAAGAGTGGATCAAAACTTTCCTTTTTACTTCCTCTGATTTTTTGTTTCTGTTATCTTTCCCTGCTTCTTCATCTTCCCCTTCTTCCTTATCAAATACACACTCTCACTCACAAGTTTCTATCACTCAGTCTAGACTCCTTGCTGGCAGACATTTTCTTTTCCTTACGTATTCATTTTTACCACCAAAAAACAGCTAAATTTTCCAAGCCATCCTCTCCCAAAAACTGCCAGCTCAGCTGTCTGAGTCCACCTTCAGCCCACCTCATTTCTTTATACATAAGCATGCAGCCAGATTAAGTGACTTCATACTGTACAGCTTGTTCTGGTAAAATTTCTTCTTTTAGGAATATATTTCTGCTGGATCTGGAGGAGTAGAAGAAGCAAACCCCGAATATGTGTAGCTATAATTATACAAATTCACAGAACTGTGTGATTTGTTCTCCCTAATCATAAGTTTGCACTGTTCTGAAATCCTGTTGATGGTCCACCCTATCCCTATAGCAGCTCACAGCAGCTGTTGCATTGGGAATTGAAACTCTGCTAATTACTTTCATCATCCACTGTCATGTTATAGCAGCTTTCAAAGAGGGGGACCCTGGTTCTCCCTGCAATTGTTTCTCAAAGACACTTCTAAGAGTAGTTCTTTTCTCTTTCCTGTGGTAACTGGCCGATGTGTTTTCCCCCCAGCTTTCCTCTTGACCTATTTAAAAGTTCCTAATGGAGTGTGCAACAGATAAGTTGGGAGAATTTCTGTCCCTGAACAGACATTTTCTGGAAAAGAAACAAGAGACTACCTGCGTGGAAAAACAACAGAAAGAACCCGGAAGAAGGTACATGTAGCTCCTGATGGTTTTTCATTCCCAATGTTGATTGGTGTCAGAAATATCTCAATAGTACAATAGCCTATGCTAGTCTGCTCGCTCTGACACCAGAAAACATAGTTGTAGCATGTTATTATTTTAAAATGAATTTATTTCTGTACTTCCTGTTAGGTCAATCAGTACCCATTTGCAGATTGTATTTCCTTAAGACTTTAACCTCACTTTTACTCACCTTACTCTGTGTAGCAGAGTTTTTGAAGATAGTGAATATTTGGACTGCGAGTGAATCACCTAGCCTGGGCCTCAGATGAAGGCCTGTAAGGCCTCAGTGGCGCAGGTGGAAATTCAGCTGCCAAGTCTCTGGCGCAGTGAGAATTGCCCCTTAAGGTGTTAACAAGGCACAGAGAGGTTTCTAATAGATAACATGTATAGTAAGTAGTCTGAACACCAGTAGCTGCCTTAAGAGTTTGGTCAACAATAAGTGTTTGCATTCTTTTCTCTGCTGTATGCCAATGAAGAGCTGCTGTGATTGTAAACTATGTAGAAGTGTATATAACCTGCCATCTTAGCTGAAATAAAGGAGAACATAGCTGTTAACCATATTGGCTTGATCTGCGTTCTCTGTATACTCTGACTTCCTTTTTATCTTAGGCCAACCCTGGAAATATAACTCTGTAATATTAGACTGTTTGGAGCTGCCACTGATGCCAGAGGAACTTCAAAAAAACCCCAGCAAATAATGTGAGACAAATAATGTGAGACAATAGTTCAAAAAAAAGCCTTGGTTTATTTACTTTTGCCATCAGGTGAGTCGTCTGCAACTTACTGAATGAGCATAAGGAAAATGATAAATATAAAGACTTCATCAGCTATTTAGACAAAGTTATCCTGCTACTGTCATAGAACATCATTCATATCAAAATGTATACCCAGTGGTTTTTCATTTAGATTTACTGTGTAGAACCTCAAGAAATTACTTACCATTTCAGGAATCAAAGGCAATAATGGTTTCTTTGACGAACTTTACCCTTTTCATTTTATGCTCTGAAGTTCTGAGGTACTTGGATATTTTTTTGCTTAGTGCATATATGGTCAGGAGGCAGACAATGTGTGGCTCACAGTGAAAGTAGAAGTACTCTTGTGTTACTTGTGTCATGCCTCTTCTACATTCTGGATATGACCCTGTGACTCATATGGTTCTTGTCATGTCATACATTCCTGTTCAGATAGGAAGAGAAGATATAATATTTCATTTTTTATCATTCAGTATTACCTCACCATAGATTTTGCCTTTGAGATCTCTTTCCAACATGGTATTCTCTGATTCCTTTGTGACATTCTAGTCCATGATAGATAATTGTGGGGTTTCTCCTCTCATGAAGAGTGAAGAACAGTGACCAGATTCAGAAAAGACAGAATTGCATCAATGATAGATTAACAGAACCTCAGTGATAGAACCTCTACATTCCAGATAGCAAATATTCTACTCCCACCTCAAAAAACCCCAAGGTTTTGTTATATTATTGCTTAACTGCCTATTTTTAATATTGCATGCATAAGATATTCAAGATACTCAAGAAGCTTTATGTATCACCTTAACCTGATCTGAAAATCCTCTGTGTATTCATTTGACAGTGATACATATATGTTGAGCTGCATGGCACAGGTAGATTCCACTAGGCTATTTGTGATGGTGTTTCTGAGTATAAATGGAGGTTCAACCACTCTTGTTTAAGAAGTAATTTTTTGTTTTTTAAAACAGTTAAATTTTGTATCCTAAGCAGTTTCAGCACTGGTAATTGTTCATTTTAGTGAATATTTATTTGCCTGTTATACTGTTATACAATTTTTATTTGCCTGTTACGTTTGTCTCCAGTGAAGTGCAATATTTCTATAACCTCCTCAGATACTGACCAGGGTATGAACAGGAAGTGTAAGGACTTTAATTGTTGCTGAAGTATTGTATGTTTCCATTTTCAAATACAGCACCATGATGTTATTTTTTGTAATTGTGGCAGTGAACTGATTAAATAAATTATAAAAGCTAGGAAATACAGCTGAGAACTTAAAATTCACATCTTAGACCTAATGTTTGTCTGTGTAATTTGAGGTCATTATGGAGAAAATAATTCAAATCAATGTGAACAAGATGGTAAGCTACTAAGTAGAAAATTGGGTTATTCAGTTGAAGTTTTCAGATACTTTTGATATACTTCTGCATTCTACATGGTTATTTAGACCACAGAGGAATCAAAGGGCTTGTTATTCCAGAATTCATATACGTCCCACAAGCACATTCAACAGTATAATATTTACATTTAAAACAGACTAAGAAAGTTTACAAGTTTGCAACTGTCCCAAATTTTAGACTTTTTTCTGCTAGCAACTTTTGCTAAAGTCATTTAAAGTTAAAATGTAAATTTCAAGCTAAATTCCCTGGTCCTTTAATTCTCCCTAGACAGCATTCACATGTAAGAAATTACTTCTACTCTGAAGTATTCTATTGCTATTGAAAGAATATTGCAGAAAGTGGATTTGTATATATCAAAATGGGAGAAATATGTTAAGCACAACCACAGCAAGCAGGCATATTATACACTTGTACTTTCATACAAGTATCTGTATAAAGATAACCTAAAATTGAAGAATGTCAACTGAAACTGCATATTCAAACTTTTGAAGCTTTTAAAATAAAAAAAAAAGTTATCTGTAAAAAAGACAGTGACAACATCAATTTTCTTTACATTTTTTCTATCATCTCAATCTTTAATTTTTAACTGAGAACACTGTAATTAGATTGGTTTGCAGTAAAAAGAATCCACCTAAATAATAGACATTTTTATGGGAGTTTTTCAGTTTCTCCTTCTGATACTCAGATACAACTTCTGCAGATGCCTGAGATAAATAGCAAAATCTTGCTTCTCTTTCCCTTTTCTTCCTTCTCCCTGGATACAAAATGTCTTTCTGTGTGTTCTTTTTGGGTTTCAGTTCCACAGAGACTTTCTGTTGTGCCGTGAACCACCAGCAGAAGGAAATATGTGAAGAATGAAAAAAAGAAAGCCAAGAAGAGAGGGAGACTAATTCTGGGATAGTAAAATTCTGTATTATATTACACCGGAGTAGGCTTCTTAGAGAGGTGGTGGATGTCCCAAGCCCATCAGTATTTAATAGGCATTTGGACAATGCACTTGGTAATAAGCTTTAACTTTTTGTCATCCATGAAATGGTCAGGCAGTTGAACTAGATGATCACTGTAGATCCCTCCCAACCGAAAATATTCTACTGTGTTGAATGGAAGGGTTAATTATATCACTCACGGATAAAATATTCTCCTATAAACTTGGTTTAAGTGCAAGACTCTCTTAAGTCTCAGACAGATTTCTAGCACTTAAAAGCTAGTTAGTCCTCATCCTAGACATTCTATGCATTGTCACTGCCCTTGAAGGAGCGGGATCTGCTCTGGAGGGTCACTGACTGTCCAAGCAGCCACTTTGTGAAAAGTGGTTAAAAAGAGACTCCAAAAGCTCAGTTGCATTTGCTGGGAAAGTTTGCATTTTGTTCATAGAGCAGTGAATTTGCTAGGCAGAGTTTTAATGAAGGTCAAGGAAAGGGTCTGGGAACAGGGTTTATGAAAGTGTTGTAAGATTCATTATTGTCATTGTGCGGAAAAGGATAATTTTCCTAAGAGAAATGGTGACATATACATAATAAAGTCCCTGTCCCTGTCATGACAGCTCAAGAGCATGCCATCGTTACCACCTATGTCACACTGCAGGTGTGCCTGCCATATGGGTGACAGCCGCTGACTTCTCTGATCAACACATAATTATCTCTGAATAAAAATGCACATCGGAGTAGCTGGACATAATGGATTGAGGACCCAGGGCAAAATGCTCTTTGCTGCATCCCGCAGCACCACCTGGGGGTAGGAGGGGGCTGAGGGGAGCCACAGGAGCTGGGGCAACCTTGAGGAACTTGCAGTGACTGGGCCGCCCCGAGGTTATCGTGTTTATCCTTCCTGTCTTCTCTTGGATAGGGGAGGTCACCTGGTTAATGGCAGGATGCCCCTGATAGAAAAGGTCCTCCTGATCAGGGCTATTCTCCACTGATCTAACCATACATCTCTCTCACAGCATCTGGATAGTTTCCATTTGCAGAGTCCCCTTCCCCCATAAGATAATAAATATCATATCACAAGGATGGCAGTGCTCCTTCATGGAACACTGACTGTTTATTAGAGGCAAAAAGTTTAAGAGAAATGCTAACAATGTTCATTAATGGCCTGCATCCAGGTTTAATGAGGCATGTCAATATGCGAACTGGGCAACATCAGTGGCATAATAGTGGTGGTAAATGGGAGTAATTGTATCCAATTGTACGGCACAGCTTCCAGGAATGAGCCCGAACTGCCAACTGACAATGACAGAGCAATTATGGGAAGGCAAGCGAGCTGTGTCAAATTAGCACTTGGTGAGAACTCATTTTTCAGAGATGTGCTTGCTCTACAACACCACAAGTGATAGCTACTTTATTGTGAGTGATAGGAAGACCAGCACTTAGACTGATGTTCTGATTTGTCAATAGCTGTATTTGAAAGCTTAGTGTCACAAATATATAGAGATATTCAGGGAGAGAGGCACACTGCTCATGATCCAAAGGATAAGAACGTCGCTGAGAAGGTCATCTGTCAGTGTGAGCTGTCAAAGAGAGATCACACTCTATGAAAAGGGAACATTCAGCCGACTTAAGTAATTACCTTTGACTGAGATTTGAAGATGTCTTCTTTTGTTGGCCTACATTGACTGCATAATTTATAATTTACTGCAATCAGTGAAAGGCCAGGAATTGTAACTAAGAAAATCCTTATTTTATTTCTCATAATTACATTTCTTTTTTTCTCCCTTAGTGCCTCAGAATGTAAAAGCAGGATATTGATGAAGTATTTTTCAGTAACTCACTCAAATCACCTTTATCTTTTAAGATATCATACCCAAAGTGGGAAGTTTGGGGTTTTTCTCTGGTTTTGGGGACCTTTGTTTGCAGATATAAGTCATACCCTATGCCATCTTGCAAAGTACACTACATTCCTAATGTGGCTTTACATGCTTTGTAGGATTATCAATTGAAAAGGATAAAGGAATAATTCAATTTTTTTCTTTCTAGTGCAGAATAAGGAAAAAAAAAAGATTTGGAGTACTAAGCACTGAAATTGTAATCCATATCCTATTCAGAGATACAGATCAGTTTGATATAGTTTTCAGGACTGCAGAAAGATAAGTATTGTAGCAAATATTTTAGGAACTTTGTGGATTAATAGAATTTTCAGTGCTTGGTGTCTTTTTTTAATGGTAATCTCACTGGATGAATGTTTGAAAAGTAATTTTTCAGCCTTTAATAATCTTAAAAACAAAAGATAATATATGGCCAATTATGCTCTGGGGTATAGCAAGTATTACATTTTTGGGTTTTATCTTAATAGGAAAAAATATCTACTTACATTTTATTAACTAAAAATATAGCACGAATTGTTATCAATGTAGCTTTTGAATTTTTATTTTCTTAGGAAATAAGTAATTTTTGGAAACCTTTCTTTGAGTTTCTTTAATCTATTTGCCATGGTGGGATGTTTGGTGTCTCAAACTTTCCTATTCAGACAGGGAAATCTTGATTGGGAAGGGCTGAATGATTAATGAATTGCAACAAAAAGAGACCAGGGATTAGCATGCCTTCTGGCCAAAAACTGTTGTTTAATTCCAGGTGTATTGATTAGCTGTATAGTTATTGACAAAAGAATTAATTTAAGTACTTTAAGTCAATGTTTCTTTAGTTGAAAACTTTACCTTTAGACAAGAGGAAATGCCAGTACAAAACTAGTCAATTAATATACTATCAAAGTACAGTCAGAGGAGAAGAGGCTTTATGTCTTCACATTTTAAATTTTAGGTACAATTTTTTTACATCATGTTAATTTTCTAAGATTCATCAAGGAGCCATATTTAAAATTTGTAATTGTGGGTTTAGTGGTGTTTGCTAATTATTTCATGTTTCCTCTGAACTTTAAAGATTCTTCTAAAACATACTTTGTTTTCTTCAGTTTGAATTTCAGTACCTGGCATTATTTTAAATTATATGCCTTGCTGATTCTGAAACACATTTTTAATCATTATTTTTTTATGTTTCAGAATTCTTTAGGCCATTCAATTTCCCCTATTGTTGAAAGCTGTTTAATTCACAATGTCTTGAGTACAGGCCCGTCATCTATTCTATAGTGACTATACCACTTAATAATGGAATAGTGCATCAAAGTGCCACTTAGGTCTCAAATTGTTATGTATGACTGTCAAAGCGGTGAAAAAAGCAAAAAGAGAAAAAAAAAAGAAAAAAAAAAGAGAAAAAAACCCCCCTTGATTTGTCTTTACTACTGGAACGTGAATTTGTCAGCCAGGTTTTGAAATCACAACAGCATTGCTTGCATCCCCAGCGAGATGTCGAAAACTTGACAGGTACATATTTTTTCAACTACAAGCACTTCTATAATGAAAACTAAATACACAAATCTTTTTTTTTTTTTTTTTGCGCTCTTGACAGATAGTTGTTGCCAATGGGATTTAATGTTCAGGTTTGAGTTGTCAAGAGAAATAACCAATAAGCAATCCAAGTAGTCAGTATACAGATATTCAAAAGCAAAATGCCTGGCTTATGTGATATACTGGGAAGATTTGAGTGTATAATTAACTAACTGAAGAACCAAGGACACTTAATCTTCCCTCTAATGGCAAGTTCAACCCATCACTGCCTCTCTCGGGGGGGCAAACTGTAGCTTGTTTTCTGGTCACCAGGGCCTTTGGTTGTCATTTTGCTCTTTCTTATTCATCATATCCTTGAGTTCTGGCACTGTTTTTTTCATCACTACTCACACACAGTAAGAATTAACAAGATAAACTGTGGTTCATTTCTGAAACCCTATTCATCATCCTATGTATTTTTAAACTGTGACTGTTTATCTGCCTGCCAACTCTGTCACAAAATTATCTACTTTTCTTTCAGAGCACAGAAAAGGAATATGCATTTGTACATTTGTTGCCTGCATAAGCACAGGTTTACAATGAGTACACTGGAAACCATCAGCAATATCTTAAAAAATGCTTCAAGACCAGTCATTTACCTCCAGGCTATCTGCTAATTTATATGGTGCTGCATGTGTGTGCATGCATGTGCAGTATTTATGTGTAGGGGAGCGAAGAAACAGGCTGGCACTGAGGGGAGTGGCGTGTGGAGGAGGCCAAATATCTTTTGCATGGAGCAGCTCTCCCTCCCAAACCCCCATCTGGGCTGTCAGCAGTGAGCGGGAGTGAGCCCAGAGTGGCAGGAAGTGCCAACAGAGAAATGCTGCTGAATTCAAGCTTTGCATTAGAGGTGACCAGATAACTCCAGGTGTGAAAGCTTTCTTGAATACTCCCATGCAATCAAGTGGAACACCCTGCTCCCCCCCCTCACCCCTCCCAAAAAAATCCATTTGTGTAAGAAGCTCTCTGCTCACAAAAAGACAATGAAAATGGCTGCTGGGAAGAATTAAAAAAAAAAAAAAAAGGAAAAAGGTTAAATTCAAATAAAATAAAGTGGCTTCTAAGACACAGGACATCCAAAGGAAGAATGTAGCACAAGAAGAAAGCAGTATGTCTAGTGCTTTCTGGGCCACATGCCAGGCTTGCAGACCAGGAATCGGGGGCATCCAGCTGCTCTCCCTGGGTTGCTGATCTCTGCATGAACAGCTATGGGACATCACACACAGCTGATTCAGAGACCTCAGGCCACATGTATGTCCTTATATGCCTCTTATGAATATTCACACGGCAGGGAGTGGAGCAGTGATTTTGTAAATCTGTCAGTACAATTATTCTGGTTACCTAAGTACTGACTGTTTACTCAGCAAAATTTATTACATGGTGTGAAGAAATCTTACAAATAAACAGAAGTCTTCACAGAAAAAAACAGAACATGAGGTACATAGGTAAAACCTAGGGCTTAAAGTATGCATTGTGAGCAAGGAGAGTCAAAGTAAAGGCTGACACAACTTCTTTACTTATTCTTCTTAAACCACAACTGTCATTTGTGTACCGTAAATGTGTCTTAGTTCATGGATCATTGATCCCATGGACCAAAACGTATAAGGTCACTGGTATCAGAGTAGTTGGTGTGCTTATGTGTTATGGACATGATCCTGATAGGTGCTGAGTCCCTGCCAGCCAAAGCTCAGGCTGTTCAGCAGCTCACGGGATTGGACCTCTGCTCTCTGTGTGGTAAGGAGCTTAATCATTTTACTTGGAAAAGATTGGTCTTTCATAGGAAATCTGCTTTCTGAATCAGAAAGCTGTGCCCTTCTTCAACTAAAAATATTAAATCTTGAATGCCCATTTTTATCTAAACTGTCACTTGTACACAAATGTTTTGGTTTAAAACAAAAAAGTTATTGAGTCCTCATGAACAGTGGGAGAGCAGTAATATAACTTGCGACCACTCATTCTGATAGTCCTTTTTGATATGCACATTTATGAAATAAAACCATCCATTTTCTCCTGTTTGGAGAAATTAGAAAAAAGTTCATTAGCTCTTTCCAAAGGGCTGAATGAGGATTATGATATAATTACCAACAGACCCTTAATATACTGGTTGAATAACTGACAGTACTATTCCAACACTAGAAAATTTACTCTAGATGTTTTTGAATTAAAATTTGCATACTTGTCTGTTTAATGCAGGTACTTTTAAACATTAATTGTACCAGATAAAAAACTCACACCCTGACTGATATACATGTTAGAGGAACTGTTGTTATCTGCAAGTCTGGCTAGCTCAAGGTTATATGACTGGGTTAATAGGATGAGACTCGTGGTTTAAGACTCAGGCTTCTGACACACAGCCATAAAGATGCTGAATGAAATACAACTGGCTGTCTCTTCCTAGGAAGCAGTCTACAGGCCTCTGGTGATTGTTTCAGAAGTTAGAGAATATTAAAGGTCCTACATTTCAAAGTTCCTCATTTGTAAAAAGACTTATAAGTGAAATAGCATGGAAGAGGCACCCACATGAAGAAAATCTGTGTTTAAATATTTATCTGATGGTTATTATTTTTAAAAACATAATATTTTGTACAAGAGACAAAAGATAAGAGAATTATTTTTGTGAAATAACTGATCTGTATCTAATCTGTATCTAATCTGCAGAGACATATTAATATCAAAAATAGACTTTCTGAAAAATAAGGCATAGCAAAGATTTCATAATATATTTGATTAATCAAAACCCAAACGGAAAGTTCTGATCTTCCCAGATGCTGATAGCTTACAATTTGCTTCAGGGCATTATAAACCATGAAGCACCCAAATGCTTGCATATATTTTATAATACACCAAGCTCTCAAATATTTCTGCAAAAAAATCCATCATTAATATCTTACTGCTTCTTTTCCTGGGCTGCATTGTATGGACATAGGATCATAGACTAATTTCTGAACAAACACTTCTTTTTTTCTAATTCCTTTTAGTCTGCCAGGCCAGCATGCTTGATACAGAACAGGTAGCAGGTGATGGGGTTTTTTTAGCAAGTGCAAATAAGGAGCAGGAGCAAGGATCCTCAACCCTGGTGGCTCAGTGGTTAGCCAGAAAAAGGATACAAATAGTTTTATTGTGCTCTCCTTCAATCTTGGATCTATTTTAGTCCAGCCTATTTTGATGATTCTTGCTGACTTTCTCAAATGCATTTGAGAATAATTTTAACTTTTATTAAAAACTTGTCCGCAGACAACAGGTTGTTCTCTGAGCAACATTGTAAGTGAGCAGAAGGAAAATAGAAATTATGAGAGAAGAAAGGGTGAATCTATTTCAACCAGAGGCTTTATTTTTATGCCTCCCAAATTGCATAAAAACAGGAGATCATAGGTGTAAGGATACTAATAAATGTTTATTTTGCTCAGTCAGAGGGTAAGTATTTTGTCAGTAGGTGCAATAACATGAGATACTTAGCATCTGCAGAGTGCTCTCTGGAAGCACTCCCACCTTGCAGATGTTTTGTTATCATTCTTTGCTACCTCTGCATATACTGAGTGGGGACGAATATTTCAGTGTCATACACACGTATCAGTGGTAACATTTTGGAGTAGAGGGAGGGAAGGGCAAAGGAACTGGGCTATGAGCTAACCTAGAGAGACACAAATCTGTTCACCATTTAATGCTGGTAATGAAAGAAACCATCTGAGGGACCATTTTGTATCACAGCATCAGGGGGAAAAAATATATTGAAGAATGCAGAAAATTAAAACTCCTCATGTTATTTGGCTTCTTGTTTTGATATTGTTATCTGCAAGTCTGGCTTGCAGATAACGTGTTTAAGTTGGATGTTGTACATAGTAACAAGGTATAGCTGCTGTTCTCTGTTAATCATCTAAAGTATTGAGCCATCTCTTTCTTAAAATTAGCAATGAATTTATTTTATGTTTTATACCAATATATGATGTATTTTGACACTTCTCAAGAGGGGAAAGTTGTCTCAAGTCTCAATTTAACATCACAGGAATATTAAAGCCAAGGCTAAGCATATGGCCACCATTGCCCTTGTATTGGCTTCTCGTGCTGCACACAACACAGGCTTTCTAAATATTTAACTATCTCGATGTATTGGCTTCCACCCCGGCCCAAACAAGACAGAAAGGAAAACTGGAAGAAAAAATTGAGAAGCTCAAGGATGAGCTAAAGTTTTACAGACTAACTTGTATATATGGCATCAGAAATTGTCCAGATCATTGTCAATATCAATGGCATTGTAAACTAGAGTATATTTTTTAAAAGTTACAATATATACTGGAAATGGAAAACAAGGTCAAGGGTTATATTTTAGCTAAATGCTTTATTCAAATGTGGCCAAATTTAAACAAGATTCATTCATTCCCTAAACCCCTACAGAGTCTGTCAGGCAAAATCCTGTTTCCCATATTTTTCATTTTTATCCATTATTGCTCACATATGTGTCTTGTGTCTTGTTAACCCTTTCTTATGGCTTATTTTAGACACTGAAAAAAAACACTAGCATTTTTCAAGTTATGAGAAACAAGAGTAAGAGGGGCAGGATATGCACATCTGACCTTGAAAACAGGGCTGGTGTCTGCCATGCCAAACTCTAAACAAGCAATATTGAAGGAGGCTTAGACTTCGATAAAAGTGTACAAAAGACTAGATGTATTCCCCAGCTCTCTCATCTGCTGGCATCTTTCACTTCCTCTCCCCACCTTTCTGTCCTTCTTGAACCACATCTGACTTCATCCACAGCTGAAGAACGTGACCTTGGTCTCAGGTTACCCTAAATGAAGTAAATGAATGCAAGCCCAGTCCCTACAGTTTATTAGTAAATCTGTAGTTAATCATTATGTGTCACCCAGAATTATTGTCATTTTTATCTCCCTTGACATACCTTTTTATCCTTTTATAGTCCCCCTTCCTCCTACAGTTTTCCTGTTTCCAGTGACTGATCTAGCTACCTTTGGGTATATTCCTAGTTCAGAGTGAGTTTTACATTCTAACTTCAGATCTTACATACTGGAGATATGGGACTTCTATATCTGGCAGTACAGGTTGCCTGGGAGATTGGTAAGTTCATACTGTGTAGATGAAGAAACCAGATTCGTACTTCTAAAACAGTATTTCATACATAGCAAGATATTATTCTGATCACTGGAAGTTAAAATTAATGTTGAAAGTACTGAACTGAAGTTTTAAAGGAATGAATGTAAGGAAAGACAACACAAACCTTGACTGCTGTTCCCTGTACATGCAGGAGACTTGCAGTCTCTTTGAGCTGCTACATAAAATTGCCATTTAGAAGGAAAAGGTAAGTGCAAAATTGTCGCAAATATGTGGGACATACCAGAGAATGTAGAACTGGGTCATTGTTTAAAAACAGGAACATTTCAGAGACATGCAGAAAAACCCAGGATGCAGGAAAGAAAACGAATTTAAAAATGGACAAAAAAGGATTTGCTCAGAGGAATTGTTTAATTTTAGAATATGTGGAATGAAAAAAAATGTTTTTATTTTATGGAATTAACAGAAGATATTGCTGATTATTTTTATTTCATCTTATTGCTTATAACTCTTTTGAGGGGGTATATTTTCTTTTTGATAACAATTGATCCAATAAGAAAGGACTTTTGACCTTGCAAAAACCTTTGACTTTTACTTTTTATGAGGTAAGGACCAGTTCTTATTTACATCCATCCCTAATCAGCCTCTACAGGAAAATTTAAGGATAAAATGCCATTAGGCCCTGGAAACCAGTCAGATGGGCAAGAGGATACAGTTCATTAACTCCACTGCAGTACAAGGCTGGGGTACTCACCTGTCTCTTCACATCTACCTCCCAGTTACTCCAACTCTTGTAGTGAACTCACATGAAAGAATTATAAAGACAGGCACTATACATTAGGTGTCACCATAAGAAATGTTTTCAGACATCCAATAACTGAATAATGATGGTAGGGGTTTGCAGTGTTGTTTAAACTGAAGTCACGAGTCGGCTTTTGCAAGATGACTAAGTGAAAAGCTGTGATGATAGAGACATTATTTATCAAAATTCATCAATGTTCTTACAGGAAATACTAAGCTCCTGTGCAAAAAAGTTTCAGAACTTGAGGTTGGAGCCCTCGCTCCAGTTAACACCAAAGTCTAATGAGTTTCAGAGGGGCAGGATTCCTCCACATCTGCCTACAAACTCACACCCAGGTAGCACTGAGTATCCCCAGCTCCCCAAAACAGGGAGGTTCTTTTGTGCTAAACCTGAATGACCACACTACAGTGTGTTGAGTTGATCTGTGTCACCACAGGTATTATGGTGAGCCAGGTTTATCCCTGCAAGATGGAAGAAAGGATACCTAATTATGTACACTACGTTTTCCCCTAAAACATTTCTAAAAATTTAGGAAGGGAGAAAATGCTAGTGTGCAGAGAATTTTCTCTTTCTTTCTTTCTTTCTTTCTTTCTTTCTTTTTCTTTCTTTCTTTCTTTCTTTCTTTCTTTCTTTCTTTCTTTCTTTCTTTCTTTCTTTCTTTCTTTCTTTCTTTCTTTCTTTCTTTCTTTCTTTCTCTTTCTTTCTTTCTTTCTCTTCCTTCCTTCCTTTCTTCCTTTCTTCTTTTCTTC
>JANPWX010000537.1:894435-901935 GCA_024734555.1 Trochalopteron elliotii
TTTCTTTCTTTCTTTCTTTCTTTCTTTCTTTCTTTCTTTCTTTCTTTTCTTTCTCTTCCTTCCTTCCTTCCTTCCTTCTTTCCTTCCTTCCTTCCTTCCTTCTTTTCTTCCTTTCTTTCTCTCTCTCTCTCTCTTTTTCTTTCATTTTCTCTATCATTTTCTCCATTTTCTAATGGATACTGCTTATATAGGGGCTGGAGAGATGAGAATACAGATTTAATTCCTATAATGTTTCTGTAATCAATGCTTTGTATCTGAACAAAAGTGTAAAGAAGGGCATAAATGCACTAAGCTGCATTTCAAAAATGACATTGTAATTGCAGGACTGCCTATCTTACCTTGGCCCTAAGCATTTACCAGGATTTAAATTTATTTCAAACTGTTCTCCCAAGTCTGCCTAATTTTTTTTTTTGTCCAAATAGCAGCAACTCACAGTTAGTGAACAAAGCTTCAAGATTTTTTTTTTTTTTTACTTACAGCTAAATTTAACTTTACCCATCCAATAAAAAAGAAATAAGGGAGCCTTTATTATCTCCCTGGATTTCTGGGTATGATACCACATCATAGAGAAGTGGTTATTAGAGACAATGGCCTACCAAGGTGAAGTTTGTAATAAAGCCTATTATGTGGTTTCACCATTGACACTAATGGAATGTAACAGTGATTTAGAATGATTTAATGGTTCCCAGGTTGTGCTCTAATAGTGCTCTTTATATTATGATGTATATCACAAAACCTAATGTGGCTGTTGTGATATATTGACAGTATTCATGCTGTTTCATTTTTTTAGAGGAATTTTAAAAACTGTCAAAAAAGAAAATTAATAGGTTGCAACTGCGTTATTTTCAACGGATCTGTTTTTTAAATGTATGTGCATAAATTTCTATTTGGCACCATGCTTAAGCTAATAAATTCATTTGCATTTTTATTCCTAAGTCATAAAAGAGGAATGTGTGCATGCATGCATCTGTGTGTGTGTCTGTGCCTGCACGTCTGTGCTTGAAGCCTTGTTTTAAAACGATAATCTAAAATTTGTTTGCAAAATGGATTTAATGGTTTCAAATGTTCATGAAAGGGGAGTGTAAAACAAGTTTTCTTTGCATAGGCTGCAAAACTACACTAATTTAACAAAAGGGAGACAGCAGGGGGTATGACTACAGATTCACTCAAAAAACATCCAGACTCTTAGGGGTCAGGTGGCTTTTAGACTTGCATTTAAAGTCTGGAATTTAAATAAAAGCACAATCATTCTGGAAGAGAAACAAAGGAAGATGTGCGAGATGTCCTAGAGCTGAGATACCTTTTGAAATTTTTTGTGGGCTTCTCAGCAATGCCTGAGCTTTAAGGCATTTCTGGCTCCAAGTAGGTTAAGGAACAGCAGGAATTTTCTTGCATTTTTTAAGTTTTTCCCCCTCTTTTTTTAATTTAAAAGCATACATCATAAAATATCATTGCTCTAAAGATCAGCACCTTCCAAGTGTGATGATGAGCTACCCGTGAAAATACCCAAAGAGCAGAGCTCCCCCCAAAAGAGGTTTCATACCTGGCTACCCTGTAAATGCTGGAGCAAAGGTCCTTGGCATTTTTTCTGATAAGTGTTTCCTCCCCCATTCACAAAACTTCACACTTTTTAAAATTAGTTTCCTACACTTTCATGTTGAAACCATGAACAGATCTTTTGGAGGCCAAAAGAAGGTAGGAACCATGAAACTGATTGCTACTGCCTTGATTTCCTCATTAAACACTGCAAAGGGAGCAGATCTTCTCAATCCCCACTCAGGCCAAGAATATGTCACCCATCTCTGCTCTCTCTGCAGTAATGAAAAAGGGGGAAATGTCACTTTTGCTGAGAATGAATGAAGGACAAACGTACAAGCCCTTACAGGTTCTGTAGAGGGGAAGAGGGCAGCAAGGAGACAGCTGCCAGGCAGCCAGTGTGCCGTGTCAAAAGAGACTCTCCTGCATTTATGTCAGGGGAGACTTCAGTGTCTTCTGCTTCTTTTGTTCCCAAATCATCTATGCCTTGTGTTGTGTGCTAGCTGCCACTGACAAAAGCAGGAAGAAGTTGAACTGGGAAAAATTGAGGTCCCTGCATCCCAGACAGGTAAAAGGGAGTGTATGATCCCTTCCCTCCTGGCAGGTGTGCAGTGCTTCAAGTACTTTCCGCATCAGCTGGTAGGTACTGCTAGGTGCACTTGCACTACTGAAGTGGGAAAAAATCCACATGGATTCGTGTTGCACAGTCCTGTTGAAGGTGCAAAGGAAAGATAATAATTTAAATTACCCAGATGAATTTACCACAGATGAAGTATTGCATAGGTTCCCATGATAATCTAAGCACTATCCCTCAAGAGGGAGTCACCATGATCTGGGAGGAAAAGTGATGTGAGTTCTCAGAGAGGACATGGGTGGAGGTGAGTCGTTTTTGGTCTGTCATCACCACATCAAGAACTTAATGAGCCAAGAGCCTTCTTTGCCAAACTTGCCATTTACATGGCACTGCCAAATTGCTCTGTTACAGGGCAGTAACACAACACTTGTCATATGCTGCTTCAGGTTAGCTTGCTTGTAGAAGTTCAGTGATGTTTGTTTTTTTTTTTTTTCCCTGTGAAAACAAAGGTTGTGATAAAACTGCCTGTGAAGAGTTCATCTGGTATGCAGCCAGCCATTGCCTGATGGGATCACAGTTTGCAGTACATGTGCTCCTACCCTCATGGCAAGGGAATTCAGTGAGCACAGAAGTACAGTTTTTCTCTTTCTCTGATTCATCTTCTAAAACTGTCCACAAAACCATAATTTTTCAAGTGTAAAAGGTATGTACAGGCTGGAAAATGGGTTTATAAATAGAACCTTACATTGAATAATGACTTTGGGGCACTGAACTGAGAGAGGACAAGCAGAATTTTGGAGAAAGTCATTTGGTTTTGACACTGAAGTTATTTCAAAGTTATAAGCAAGCTATTTCTCAGGAGAGGTTCTCTCTTTTTTCCTTTTTGTGTTGTGTCATCCCTGTGGAGAGCTTTGTGGAATCATAGAGAACCAAATTAGGCAAAGTGCCTGTTATGTAACCTCATGGTTCTTTAAAAATAGTGGGAGCATCACTATCACTAGAGCTTCAGCCTTCCCAAAGTTTATGTACACCACATGGAAAGTGGGGTCAGGAAATAGTGGAGACCATATAATGGAATATAGAGATAATTTTTACAGCAATGCATAGAAATTTGCATAATTATTATCCCATTTTGACTTTTTAACTTTAGAGAATCTATGTGGGTCAGTTTTCCCTGTTTTAATTAGTAAAATCAAAATAACGAAAAATGGCAATTTCCTTCTTTCAAGCTCAAGTGGACTACTCAGCCTGTAGCAATAATTATATTTTTCAAATGTGTGGTGCCTAATTTAAAATACGAGATTCCCAGTAGCTGCACAAGTTTTAAGGACAAGAAGTGACAGAAGCATGTGAGCCTTTCGTTCTTATTGCTTCCCAGCTGAAATTCCTCTCAACATCTAAACTTTGTGGGAATTATGTCATTCTTGTAAATAAATTTCTGTGCCAATATTATTTATTGGAAAATATTTTACCCAGTGGGGTAAACGCAGAGCAAGGTTTACTAATCAGATTACTAGCATGCTTATTCTAATTTATACGTTCCATGGTTAGCCTTTAAGCCACAGTTGACCTCTTATTTTTTGTATTAACTGGAAACCATTCATCAAGTGAGTTACCCCTCTCCTTTCAAATCCACTTGTATTACTAAAAGGTTGAGTAAAGACCTCTGGGGAACAAGGGCAATTTTTGACATGGATCTCAACAGATTAAACTATGCAGGGACAATATAGAATACATTGGAGCAATAACATTATCACATCATAGCCTGATTGAGAGGCATTTCCTTGCATTTTTGTCCTTTTACCATAAGCCAATAGTAGCCACAGGCATTTGACTGGAGAGCCCGGAGGATTGACAGGCCTGGCAGTCATTACACGCTGGATTGAATACTAGATTACTCCAAAGTGGCTCAGGGTCAAGGATCAGTGTGTTCCCTTTTGGCACTAAATGACTTTAATATCCTTACTGTATTAGTCAATTACTTTAAAGCTGCTGCTCTCTGAGCTCTCTCTGCCCCCCTGCAGTTTACTATGGACATTTGAATTGCTCCCATACTTAACCCACACATCTGCTTTTAGCTGTCAAAAGAATAGTGCTACCACTGGAGCTATTGACAATGCAAAGCGAACAGAGATACTTGCTGTCAGTGTCAAGTGGCACTTTCTTTCCATTGTTTGTTTTAAGTAACTCCTAAATAATGCCGCAGCGACACTGTTCCTAATTTAGGAAGAGTCCGATGGTGGTTTACAGCCTACCTTTAATTTAATCTCAACATGACCAAAACAAGCAGCAGTAAATTATTCCGTCCACAGTTAGTTGTTTCTTGGGGGAAAAGAAAATGTTATCCAAAGACCTGAAGTGCTGTGGTAAGGCACAAAATGAAGGGTTGCTTTCCACTCTTGCTTAAATTTCACAAGGGTCTCTGTGACTATAGCAAATTACACTGCACTTCTGGATTTATTGGTGCAACACAGTGAAGAATTTTATATCACGGCCACTGAACATTAAAAGGTCTGGCTTGGCTTGGTGTTAAACCAACACGTCTGGATTAAATATGAGCAGAACTGATCTGAATTTTAAAACTGCTTGAAAGTCATGCCTTCAGTGTTTTAGTGAAAGTGATATCACTGCACATGAAAGCACATCTGTGCTGTGGGGCCCAACTTATGTGTGGTGATGTCATTGGGTTAAAAAAACAAGTCAGGACTTTACAGCTAGATACATACAGAAATAATTTTCCTTTACAAATATATCTATTTTCATCTGCATGAGGATAAATGGGAACTGTGTCTTACTGGGAGAGCTGTGTAGTTTGGTGAGCCCATGTTGCGTGCAGATAGTCATGCTTTTCCTCTTTTTGTATTAAGTTATATCATGGGTATAAGACTGGTTGTTTTGCTATTCTTGTGAAAAATACAACTAGCATTTTACAAGGAATAGCGCCATGCCTACTGCTGCATGCATCAAATTGATCTGCTCTTTGGATAATCCAAGAAGGATCTGTCATGGCAAAGTTACCTTTCTTATTCTTCAGAGAACAGTTAAATGTCCTCGTGAACAAGGACTTTGGACTCTTCATTTAGTGCATGAAAAAAAAATCAAATTTTGACATACAAGGTAGGTGTAACACAGGTCATTGCTATTGGGAATTTTAAAAGATATGATATCCAGGCTGCCCAACAAATTTAGCAGCACAGTGTCCACTCTGACCTGTTTGCCAATGACAAGGCCAAAGGAAAATATAATCCACTGTGCATTGTAAGCTTCTGGAAGGCTTAGGCAGTATCAGAGAAATTTTAGCTCCTGGCTTCAGCAGTCTTTGTATTTCACTGGAAATTAAAATTACTTTGTTGGGAAGCAGATGAAACAGCATTTTGAAAAAAAAAATTCAGTCTCTAAGTGCATATACTTGTTATTCAGGATCTTTAGGCAGACAAATATATTGTAGGTAACAGAGCAGTAACCAAAATGCAGATATATGATCAGTCCTAAAATACATGCACACTTGCATGTTTTTCGATACACAACTACTCCAGGAAGGCAGACAGACAGTAAGCTGTGGACAGTAATATATATTTCGTTTGCAGTGTGCCTCAACTCAGTGGCTAAGCATAATGAATGGTGCCTTGGGGAATGCTCTGAATAATTGTGCTAATTTAAAATTTAGTCAGCAAAGGACCTTAAAAAACTTGATACCTCTTGGTAATGATGCATCATTAGCACTTTTCATTCATTTATATTTTGTTGTGTTTAGGGATTTGGGTATTCAGGAGAAGAAAGGTAGTCTGACAAGAGAGTGATTGAATCAGCCCCCTTGATACCTGGGAGTGACAGAAGGTGAAGTACTGTAGCTGCAGTTGACAACTACTTTAATATGAGCCACTTACAAATATTTACAATTCATAAGACAATGATGAGCTTCTGTATAGCACATAAATAATACCGTAAGTATTTGGCATATTCATTTGGAGCCTGATCATTAGTTGGAAGATAGCTTAGTGTTAAAGAGTTATGGAAACATTTTCAATTAGAAGAGCTTCCTTTGGAGACTGCAGGACTGCAGTGCACAGCTTTGAAGAAAATAATACACATGAAACAGGTGAGTTCACAGTTCTAGAAAACTGCCATTCTCTCAACTTAATCAGGGGAGCAAAACATCCAACTCCAGTGCAATAAGATTCGTAAGATTAATAGAAACTGGTTCTCGATGATTTACTTGGCACAGATACCACAGCACTAAACATATGGCCTTTCTGCAGTGCAATAATAAACATATCAGAATCTAATAAAAAAACAGTGAACCCTATTTACTGCACGAGTAATTGTGTTGGAGATATAATTCCTCTTGCTAAAGACTTCTACAAATAAATTGATTTTTTAGGCTAAATGATACACCCTGGGGTGCATGGTTTTGATCTGACCGTAATAAAAGATTGACAGGTTGAAAATTAGGCACTTATTGGCTGACAGAGTTCAATATTTTTTGTTCAAGACAGATACTTATATGCAAACTTTTTTGTTTGTTTCTCATATTAAATGTTGAACATTGCTGAAAAGAGAGGGGAAAAACCCAATAGCCCCACATTCCATAAAGCACAATCAAATAAAAAAGCTTACAAAGGATACATCCATACATCCTTCTTTGGGATTTTTTTTCTTTTTTCAAAAAAAAGCTAAAACATCTGTATTTTCCTGAACTGTTTTAGGCAGAATAATTATCTGTACCTTCTGTCTCTTTAATGTTGCATGGTGCAGTGCATGGTGCAGTGAGGGGTGCTAAGTGCATTAATCAGGAGTGAAAACTAAATTGAAACATTGTGGAGCACACTCTTGGATACATAAAAAGATAAACAAATAGCACAGGTAAAACAATAACTTACTATGTATAGCACAGGTAAAACAATAACTTACTATGTTTATGTGTCTAATTTTTGTGCTTTCTGGACTTTGACATTCATTCCTTTTTTTTTTTTAATATAAAAATGAGGTTTTAAATGACCACTAGGGATGGACACTCCTTTCTTTCCATCCTGGTAATGAGAGAGACAACACCTCCAGCCATTATTCCTTCGAGTGTTGAGTGGGAGTGCAGTTAACTTTGATAGCATAGAAGTAAGTGCATCTTTTATTGCATAGGAAAAAAAATGTCGAGAGTAACCTATTCAGTTTAACATTTTCTCAGAGTAATTACACATAAAATTAGCTATCATCAAACTTTTTAGCCACTTTTCCCAATCATATTAACTGTGTACATACACATTTCGTGTCTAAGCATGGAAGAATTATTTTTACCTGGCAATATCCACAGAAAAAATTTAGAGTGATTTCTTTTTATCCATTTTAATTGTAGATAATTTTTGGTTTGAATGTAAAATGATAATTAATTTTTT
>JANPWX010000537.1:904435-945915 GCA_024734555.1 Trochalopteron elliotii
TATGTTCTGTTGGTTTAACTGGTCTGAGATCTACCATGCATGAACAGAATGTGAAAGAGGAAGTTAGTTTATGGGTATTTTAGAAAAGTTTTTGCTTTCCACTTCAGAGTGCTTAATCTTAAAAAACAGAAGTCTGTGAGCCTGTCTATTTAAGCTTCCTCTATTTAAATATCTATCTTTTTAAGCCAAAAAATATGAAAGATGTTTTTCATTGTTTGGCTTTGGGGTTTTTTTTAAGCACTAACATACAGTTTATACATTCCCGTCTCACTTTCTACATGGCAAAATAAAATTATTTTGAAAATATATAGGGGAAACACTCCATTTCAGTATTTTCAATATCAGGACACAGGTTGTGAATTGTATTTCTTCGTCTTTCTCAGAAAGACTGTTATGAGTGTGGCAGAGTAAGAAATCCTTAGACTCCTGGTTTTACAGGAACCCCGCGGACCAGATACTTGATTCAGTATCATGTTAGTACTGCTACAGACAACCAGCTGTTTAAGTAGAAGTTGAGATTTAATATGCATTTAAGCATTCTCTATGACCTCTCTCCCACCCATTAAATTTCTTACAACTGGCTCTTATGAGCTTCTCAGGGATACTTTTTGACTGTGAGATGATGAGGCTACGTTAACACTTCCCAATGTTTTGGATACCCAAATCCATGATTTTCTCATGTAGAAAAATGTCATAACTAAAACCTGAGGGCAACTAACATGTATGTAAGTACTACCAAATCCATGAATCTTTAGTAGCACACAATATTGATTTGCAGGGACAGTAATTGAAATTAGACATGTTTCATCATTTGTCATTTTACTTTACTACCTTGGACTTAACAAAGACATCAACTCTATGTAATTTCTGTGTAATTGTATATATGCATAGATAGAGAAATATGTATTTTAAAATGAGTCTCTTAAGGCCAAGAAAGTTCAAATCCTCCCACTGGCACAGATCTGTGTGCAGATCTTAATTTTCCTTAAGTTCAAGGAGGGATGCATAAATAGAAGCAGCAGAGTGTCTGACACATCACTCACATTCAGGACGGTTTCCCTCTTTTAGATGTTTATGTTAAAGTTATTCTGTTCTGGGCAATTCACATTTTCTTTTGAGAAACAGTGAAGGCAGACAGTTATTAAGAAATGTGTTATATGAATGTCCATAGGGAAAGGAAAAAAAATGAATGCAGAACCACTTTCAATGCCTTGTGTCCACAACTAATGCTATGGTGGACAGCTGACACAAGAATGGACACTGTGCATTGATAAGCAAGAAAGCCTACCCTGAACCTCTGCAGACTTGTGAAAGACAAATATTTTAGTTTTAACCAGCTTCTTTTAGAAGTGGGAACATTGTGTTGTGGTGATCACGTATTTTGCCTACCTAAATGCAGTGCTTTGAATAAAACAAATAATGTATGTTTAAGCCCAATTGGTGTCTCTCAAAATCTTTCTCTGCAGAGCCCAGGGTCATGTCTGAATATCTTCGTTTTCTTTAAAAATAATTGAGAATGTTCAGTGAAACACTAATGTAACTGCTGTCTAGTGCCAACAGCAGACAGGTCTGGCCAAGACGATAAATAAAGTTTATATAGTTTTGTTCAGGGGCCTGATTAGCACTGTTTATCGGTCATTCCTTTCAGTTTTTGAGATTTCATTGCACTGAGCTAGGAGATTAGCATGTACTGTTTTGATCATTCATCCTGATCTGGTTTGTCACAAACAGTTAAAAGTTCTGCTCTAAATGACTTTGATGGTGTCAGTGCCAAAGCAAACGTGGGGTATGTGTTTACAGTCTCCTTTTTATACATGTCTGGGGCAGAAGAGCTATTGAAGCAAACTACTTCTCACCCACACAGAGGGTATTTCTTCAATGTCACAGCAGAGGTCATTGACGGGACAACTCGGAGAAGACAGCTTCTGAAGAAGAGTGTGCTTACATTTTCCATAATGCTCATCCAACTTTTCTCAAACATTCTCAAGAAAAAAACATTTAACCCTTTTATAAATGGCAAATGCAAATACAAAAATACATCTCTAAAGCTTTAAGCATCTGCAATATTACGTGATGTTTGCAGGAATAACCATCACATGCCATGGTAGTCCCACAGTTCTGGTAACAGCCAGAATGATACACCATTTTTGTGTTTTAACAATAAATATTTTGAACTGCTAATCTATTCAGTGAGGCGATACAATTTCTTGTTGATGTTGCTATACTGACCTCTGCAGGCTTTGGAAGTTTGGAACATTGTTTACTGCAGTGACTCCTGTGACCTATGAGGCTAAATGAGTTTGTAGCACCAGAACAGTTGAGGGCTAACATACTTACCTGAGAACTGTATTTCTTTTTAGTTCTAAAGAACAAAGTGTAAAAGAATTTAAGGTAGTTATTCGAAAGTAAATGTTCTTGATGCTCAGCATATGTTAGTTTAGGAAAAAGTAAAGTGAAAAAATAGGTATTTAAATAGGTCTGCTACATATGTGGAGAGTTGGGATATGACCAGGTAATTAAGAAATGAAGCCATTTTAGACAAAAAGTATTATTCCTGTTAAGCTTGTCTTAAAAAAAAAAAAAAAAAAAAAAAAAAAAAAAAAAAAAGGAAATTCTGCAATATATTCAATGCAATTTGATCTAGTCTGTTATTCTGCTCCTAGATATAATTAAATTAGAAGTTGCATATGTTCAGTATCATTTTTCTAAGTTTTCTCAACTAGAGTAGACACACCAGGATGAATAGTGATACTTAAATGATGCAAAGTTCCCCATCTTTTGAATTTCAGTGTCTTGAGTTAAAATCATTTCACAGACACAGTACAATGCATGCATTAATCTAATCTGTCTTATTTTCTCTTAAATACTTACTGCCTTTTCAGAGTTAAGTGTGTTCCTTACATTTATTCATGTCCAAATACAATTTTTCAATTATGATCTGACATTTTTTTTATACATATATATCATTTTTGTAACTTATAGTCATGTCTGGCTGACATACAGAGATATGCCCTATACCTTGTTTATGTTAGAAACAAAGACTCTCTGAACTGCAGCTCTGTTTATAGCTATTTGTGGTTTAACAAATGACAAAATACAGAAGACTTAAAAATCTTGGTCTGGAAAAAATATCTCAGTCTGGTTTATGTTTTCATCTACTTTCCCTACACTTATTGATTTTGTTAACTGTTTCAGCTATTCACTATACACTCCTCTGACCACATCGTATTTATGTTGTATGCAGGTAACTGACATTTGAAGAAAAACAAAACATACAGGATGAAGTCCTGACTTGTCTGAAAGCTCCCATTGACTTTAGGAAAGCCAAGTATTTTCCTGCTGTATTTTTGTCACACTTGCTTCATCTTCAGAATTAAATGATATCTTTGACAAATTCAAAGTTTATCTAATTTATCTTTCTCTGTAAGAGACTGAGAGGTCATACCCTGACACAAACAGACTTATGGACATGCCCATCTCCACTGTTTGTGGAAAAACCTGTGCATTTTGGGATGTATTATCACTCATGTTGTATTAAGTTTTCTATAGTCCAGTACTGTTAACCAAGAGATGCCAATAGATGGGCAAAACAGACAGCAATTGGCAGGAGAGGAAAATATACATGGGAAGCTGCAACACAGTTCTTTAAATATTTGGCTTAACATTCACTTCCTCAGTTTTACTTTTTTTCCAGTTTTTAGTGTTGTCAAAACAAATGATCTGAGATAACGGGATTTTGTCTGAGAGAAGAAAGATTTTGAGATTACTATTCCATTTATCTGCACCGTGTGCATGAGAGTCTTTATATCATATATCATAATCTCCTGACTAGACTAAGTGCTGGTCATCCTTTTGTGCTGATTCCTGTGGTGCTCAGAGCTCTGGATGAAGGGATGATTTTTTGTGCATTTATAGGCCACCTATCCCAACTTTCCTCGTCCAAATCAAGAGCAGTGTCAGTAATGACAGTAAAGTTTCCAGAGAGCATAATTCTGGCACACACCTAATGTTCTTCAGTGACAGAAGTTTGGTCTATGTGACCAAACCAAGGCTAGTCTGAAATAGAAAATGCATCAGTATGCATAGTGAAGAATTTAATTCCTCAAAATCAAATGTTTTACTCTGGAGATTTGGTCCTTTTGCTCCACAATGTTTGCTAATGTTAACATAGCCACATTGACTTGCTCAAAAATATTGGAAGAGTCTGAGACTAAACCCCTGTGTCTTAACAGTCAGCAGGTAACCAGTGAGAATGGGCAAAGATAGACTCACTTCTGGCTACCAGCAGGTTTATAGGCTGGCAAATTAAGAAAAAGGCAACTGGATGCAGAATGTGATTCCCCTGCTTGCACCACCCGAAAGGAAGCTCTAGGGAACTTCAGGTAGAGGTAACGCAACAGCAGCAATGGCAATTGTCAGTCCATTCCCATACTCAACCATGCTGCCTACACTGCAAACTGAAGTTCTGAGAAACCTGAACTGGCTTAATGGACTTTATGTTGTCATATGGTGTAACGTAAAGAGGAAAAGCTTAGGCTTTGATTTAGCCATATGTGTTTTGGCTCTGGGACCCCATGCCTGAAAAATACCTTTGCAACAAGGACTGTTCAGGGCTTGTGCCTGGCCAAGGCCCACACTTCTCATGAGCAGAGAGCTGAAGACTGGAGGCACTTGTGCACCCTTTGCAATAGGCAGGTTAGAGGACTGCCCCAGGTGTGTCTTCAGCTGTAGTTCCACCAAGAAGTAACTGCTCAGAGCCTGCCAGCAGTGTCTCTAGTACATGCTGCAAGTCTCCAAGTACAACACAAATTGGAACCAGGAAAACTTTCCACAGCACACTAAGTTAATAACCTAAGTGAACCCTAAGCATGGGAGCCAGAACAGTTTACCTATGCCAGCATAACTAACCAGAGGAGTTATGATGTGACTGTTTTTCCTAGGACATTTCAGGACTGTTATGACATTCAGCATGTAGCTGTTTAATTAACCTGGAATATAGGCTGAAGGACCACTGAAAGTTAAGATAAGTCATACATTTTTTATTTTGCTGCAGTTGCAGTTAGATAATATAGTAAATTCCAAAACACTAAAGAAAGAAAATTCACAGTATTTGAATTATGGCTCTTTGTGTATTGATCCCAGATTACAGCACCTGGACAAGTGGTCTAAGAAACCATGAAAGCCTTCTTTGGACTGTCAGCCTTGATTGCTGGGTGTTCACATCAGGTCTATACTCTAATGTGAATAATCTTTAAGTGTTGCGTTCCCATACTTTTCTGTTTTGATGGAAATTTGGGGCAGAACTGTGGCCTGATTCTGTCAATGTAAAGAGCATAGTTTTGGTTTTGCCCTAGAAGTTTCTAATATGTGCTCATTTCTCTCTTGGATCTCTGTGAAAGCAGTTGAGCAGGATGTCAGCTCCTTTTTATTTTTCTAAGCACAAGCCTTGTTACGTTTTGCTTAATCTTCCATCCGTATGGTGACATGTAAAACTGAAGCTTGACCATTTAAGAATTCAGCAATACACAGCCTCCCAGCAGGTCCCCCCAGGGCACTGTGTCAGATGGTATTAGCAGAAGAACCAAAGCCAGTGTCCCTGCTGCACTGTTTGGACATGTATAACTGGAGCATTCTGCAATCACAGAGTACCGTGTGTACAGCAAACTGTAAGCTCCCTTTAGACCATAATATAGCTTTCCACACATGCCCTTAAAACTAAATTGTGTTACACTTGCTTCAAGAAATAGAAGTAAAGAAGTAAAATGACAAGTCAGTAAAACAGCATCTTTGCCTATTTCCCACTTTGAAATCTGTTTTCTGATGTGGATGTAAATCTCTCAGTGTAGTGACAGATACACCTCATTACAGTACAGATACTACTCAGTAGTAGTGTACTACTACTCCTATAAAAAGGAGTAGTTTTTATGCTATTTAGGTGGCACAAAGCAGATACAATAGGGACTGTGTCCCATTTTGCAGCATCTATGTGCTATTTATGCAATTGACTAGATTTGGTATCTCATTAATGATAGAAGCATAACCCACCAATCACACAGAGATTTTACTTTGCATACTTCAGGGGCTGAACTTGTCTCAGTACATCTGAGACAGTGGACATAAAGCCTTTTCCTGATGTTTTCTGATTTTCAAAAAAACCCCACTATAGCATGTATAGTGTGTAAAATAGACTTTGCACTGTACTGTAACTATCAGTAATGGTATGCAGTCTACAATTTAAGGAGAACTATTAGCCTTCTATTACCAGAGAGCATGCAATAATAGTAATATGGGAAAAGACAGCACCCTAGTGGGGCGAAACAAAGAACACTGAACACTTTTGAGCCTGATTGTACACAGCCTCAATAGCAGCACTTCTTGTTCACACAAAAAAGTTCCTTCCTGGGAAGCATGGTTGTTATGCCAGTGGCACTGTATTCTTCTTGCACAATGACTTTAATTTGGTAAAGTACCTTATTCACACCTGGGTCTTTGAGCAATTGTATAGTCTCACCCGAGCTAAAACAGCTGTTCATGACCTCAAAGTTAGGTCCATCCTTAAGAGTTAACCCAAATATGGCCTTTAAATTTTGTTGACTTTCACGTTTTCTGACATGAGGAATTGTATCTATTTTAATTTAATAATCAGTTTGGATTTCTCTTTGTTGTTTTTTTTTTTCTCTTTAACTGATCTTATTTTTAGATCTTAAGAGAATTTAATGCAACTTTTTTAGTTTAGTGATATCAATGTCAGAATTTTTAAAATTTTTTACAACCACATGGAGCATCCAATTGTTTGACAAGTGGCTGAAAACTGAGTGGAGAGAAAACCTCCTTTTGTGAAATTATTCTCTACTTATTTAGACCATGAAAAGAAACTGAGCCCAGACTAAAGCCAAGTCAAAAATTAAACATTTTAACCACAAAAGAAGAGAGAGAAATAGCATAATCTGAACATACACTTGTAAGGTGGTCTGACCTGTTGGTATGTAATGGCTCGAAGTCTGGGCCATGATAACTTCTGTCTTTTATTTAAATACTGCTGGAATGCTTCCACATTTTCTTGAATTCCCTGTCTGAAGTGAATGGCAAACCCTCCCCCATAGACATTAGAAACAAGTAATCAATTGAGCAAATTAACTTTCTCTTTGTGCCCTAAGATTAATTTATACATTTTTTAAAAAGAAAATATTTACATAAAGTGAATGTATTTTGCAGATAATAAGTAAGAACTTCAAGCATCTATCTCTGAGTTAAAGGTCTTTGTGCACAAGATTAAAGAGTCAGATAATTTCTTCTGCTTCCAAATGCAAAGAAAATTGAAGGCCTACTGCCTTGAACAAAAAGCTTGCCCATATGTATTTTGCCTTTGTAAGAATGCAATGCAACAAACTTCCTGCTACAGTCTCAACAGTAACAATATGGAATAAGTTGAGCCTTTCAAGGGAATGATATGTTTAGCAAAACAATTTTTTAACAACTGTCATTTTCTTTGAACAAAAATAAATAAGATCCAGTTTTATATTGCAATATGCAGTCAATAACAGTGTGGTTTTCAGGAGAGTGTTGTGTAGAAGTGTATTTGCCTATTTCCACTCCATTCTTTGAATATCCTTTCAAACCAGTTTGTTGGCTATAGCCCTCAAATACTAGTGGATTCTCAGCTCATGTTGGCAAGTGGTCAGTGCTCTTGGCTTCTCTACAAAAACCACTCTTCTTAGTCTATAAGAATTAGTTGGAAAAAATATCTGGATTCGTATTTGCCTGCTTTTCTTCCTGTAGACATACATTTTATCAGTCAGGAAAGGGTATTGCTGCTTGCATAGGCATCTGTGGCTGGCCTTCCCTCCCATCCCAAAGTCTGAGTAAATATCTAAATAAATAAAGTTTATTTAGTATCTAAGTAAATAAAGATATCAACACATTTTTATTGTAATCTCTTTTGTAGTTTAGTACTTAATTAGCTGCTAGAACCTCTATTCAGTGGTATGAAATATGACCATTTTGGCTACTCATTTGTTTTTGCTGATCTTATTCTTCAGCAATCTGAATATTTCTTTAGTCTTCTACTTCTCCAGAACTGATATAAATGTTACCATGGTACTTTGACCTTTTCCATAGGAGGTGAATATTTCATAGATGAGAATACCTGAAAAATATGGGATTTGTACATCTGTGTGGTTCGATGCATAATACGGGCACCGCAAGTGGCAATACATTGGACAGAGAATTGGCAGACTTCTATGATTTAACAAGAATTGTACAAATATGCAGCCCTCAATGCCATTTATGAATTAATCAAGTGCACAAGCACCTCTTATGAGGGCTTCATATCAAGTAAGAAATCTGCCTAGGGACACAATACTAAAAGACCCCCAAAAAACTCATTAATAGGAATTGCATCTTCCAATTTTTAATTTAAATATATAATAGAAAAAGAAACAAGATGTATTAACTTTCCACTGGAGTTGAATTAAAGATAATATAATGCAGGATTTACAAAAGTTTTTAAAAATGCTGAATAAATATGTATTTTATATTTAGATAACGTCGTTCCACCAAGACATTTCAAAAAGTAATTTTGACACTGATATAAATAATATTTTGCTAGGCACTTACTTTGTGTACAAAAGACTTCATTTTGTTGACATTAATGACACATCCTTTTCTCAGAAAGCACAATATGCTCCAATAAAAACAAGAGAATGGTTAAGCAGGACAGGTCCATTGTGACTCACCTGCGTGCACATTCAGTTCTTTCACATGGTGAGAGAAAGGAGTTTAGCTTAACCTTTGAAACAGGAGCAAAATTAAGTAAAGTTTTGTGTGAAGTCACTATATTTTTACCTGGCTATTATGGAAGTACTTTTAAATGCTACCAGGCAGTTCAGATAACATAAAAATTCCAATACTGCCTTCGACTCGAGTCAAGGGTACACTTAAAGAGTTATTAGCACCCAGCAAAGTGTGTTAAGTCTGACATTCATGATGTCTCAGTTATTAAATAGATACTAGTACACGTACTGATTTTCTTATAAAACTTAATAATGATAATGACCTTTCCATTTAGAATCAAGCTTTCAATGCTGAAAACACCAGCAGATTTATAGAATTTTATACTATACGCAAATTACCAATCATTGTCAGTTTTTCACATACACAGAACTTGAAATGTATTTTTCACTTTTCGTCTTGAACATTCATGTGTCATAATGACCATCAAATGTATATATTTCTGTGCATAGTTAATATAATTGATGTTACACTCAATTTGTCATTTGATTTAGTACTCCTCTGTACCAGTGCATTATTCCACTGAGGTGATCTGCTCACAATAGTGCATTTAAATGTTAAAAAAAGATTACAAACAAAAATGTTTCAGGGACTCTGCTACAGACACTAAACAACAGAGTAGGTGATTTGGATGGCAGAACATTATCCTCAAGTAGACTAATATTAAATTTCTTTGGGTAAAGAGTGAAAACAGACACTGAGGCTGTCATTTTGCTCACTGTTATAACACTACTGCAGGGATTTTTCTTTTTGGATACACTGAATGCTGATAAGGTGCACTCATAAAGAAAATACCAGATTTTGGTAAATACTGAATATAATTTGACCTGGAGCACTGAGCTTTGTCAAAATTACTGATCTCAAGGACCAGGTTTTCATCTACTAAAAAATCAACACATTCTCTCTGTCTTCAATAGGGCTATGCCAGCCTATTTTAGCCCAGGATCAAGCCCATCTCAGTAATGAATGCGAATAAATCCCATGGGGATTACGGCAGCTGAGAATTTGACCTCTGACTCTCTGCTACACAGAAAAAAAGAAATAATTCTTAGAATATTTAATATATTTTCTTATGCATGAACCAGAGGTTATTTCTTAAACAAACAAGCAAGACTCCATGCTTCAGCAGAGATGATTATAAGCAACAATGAATATGATAGAGACCACATTTCTTCTTTTTTTATTCTTTCTTTTTCCCAAAATATCTTTTTCCCCATACCTCTGTGCAATGCTTCATAACCCTTTTAGCCACCACATTCACGCCTGACTCTGTCTCAGTTATCTGAGCGGGCTAAGTTATGTGAGGAAATATTTTTGAATACTGGTACTCTGAAAGGGTGCAATTTATGACTTCAAGTTTACGTACATAAAAAAGAAAAAATATTGCAAAATTGCATCTCTGGTTACTTCAGAAGTCCCTACTTAATGCTGGTGATTTTAGAGCACACTATAACTTTAAGGATGGAAATTATCCACCTGACTTGAGGGATCTGAATTAATCTGAACTTGTCTCAGGGAAAAAATGAAGGGGAGAATTCATTTCATCTACTTGAGACCTCTACCTAAGGCTGATATTAATTGCACCCCAGAAGTTCCAGTTTTTCTCCAGTGACTATAAAGGAAGATGTGCAGAGATGCAGATGCCAATATTTGTCAAATTCCAACCTAACTTCTCCATTCTCAGAGAAACAGAAAATTCCCTCATCTCCCCTAGAATGACCCTGTCTTAAAGGACTGAATCCTCCAGGATACTCTGTGATATGCTTTTTAACAGCATTTATTCTCAATTGCTTTAGGATCAAGAGTCAAAGATGAAAGATGCTTGCTATGGTTTGGGCAAGACTTCTGAGGAAGGGGTAAAGAGATCAAAGAAAAGGGTGAAAAATGTTGTCTCAGGAACTGGATAATACCATGCCGGATATTTCCTCTTGTGGAGAAGACAGAACTTGTCATTTGGTTCCCACAGAGAACTCACAAAGCAAATTTTACTTGTTCTGCCCGCAAATTTTCTGAACAATGAGTACCTACTCCAGGAATTAAAGCTTATACCTCATTCACATAATGTAATGTTAACACAAGAATAAAGAAAGGTTCCAAGAAAGTGCTTCTGAAAGATCTGAGCATTTTCTTCCCTGACACAGGACCTCAAATGACTATTAAATCACATAAGACCAGGCAGTGAAATGGATGGCATCCTTCTGCTTTTACAAAAAAAATGTGCTGATGTTCTATGTTCAGCTATCGTGATGTGATCCAGAAAACTGAAGCCTATATATGATGCTAGTCTCAAAAGCAACCAGGTCAGCTAAAAGCTTAAAAAAATGCATTTTTTCATCCTATTTATATAATTACATAAAAAACAACAGTTAAGGATTTCAAGGAAGGAAGCCAAAAACCGTAACACACTAACACAGTGAATGTAAGAAAAGAAGCACAGTTAATACTATGATTTAAAGTAAGAGGAAAGTGTAAAAACACTGAATTTGTTATCTTTGAGGAGCCAATTTTTTTTTGGCTTAACAGAAAATCATGTGAGTTCTCTTTTTACAGGCACTGGAAACTGCTGAGCATTAACAGGCAAGGGTGGTTTACACAGTAGTTGATATTTGCCAATTTTACAAAAATATGAGGGTATTGCTTGTGCTGTTCTCCATCTAATTATTTTTATTATTTTACCATGGCTTTGAGAGAACTCAGTCCCAGAATCTCAAATCTGGGTAAACTGTCCCATTAAATGTATAAGGGAAACAATTTATAGTGGGGCTTGGGTTAGTTAAAACCAGAAATATATTTAGAACGAATCCCAGTTTTGAACCCTGCTGGACAGGTGGGAAATTTGTGGATGTCAGGTTATGGCCAGGATTTTTAATATGTTGGAATAACTGTGTGAAAGAACAATTCAGATACTTTATTGCTGCATTTTTGCAGAACATACTAATTTTGAAAACATTATGCTAAAAATACTGGCCATCTTGGAGGAATTGATCTGTTTATTATCAGTGGGTTCATATAATAAATGTAGAGTCAGTCTTTAATATTACAGAAAGATCCAGTCTAAACTTAGAAATTCAAAGTTAAAGACGACGTTCTACATTCAATTCGTCTTCTGGCACCTTGTTATTGAAGAACATATAGTGCTAACATCACACACAGATCTGAGGCTCCACCATTACCTAAGCACAACAGGGTGAGATAACGACAGTGTGTCAGCCTTTTGTTGGTCCGTGTCACAACCTTCACGTTACTTTGTGAGAAGAACTGCTGTCAGGGCATTTCAAGTTGCTTTTGAAATAGTGCCAAGAATGAGGAGGCCCCACTGTCCAATTGCTTTTCCAGTATTAACAAACTATATAGGGGAAAAAAAAAAAGAAATTGCTCAGTTTGCATCTCAGTGCATGAAAAATCCTAAAGTGTTGCAGGGACAATTGATTATCCAGAGGGCAACACATCATTTCTAACTGAAAAAGGCCCTTTCTGGTGTCCTACTGGTTATCTATATGAACATTTCTTTTGTATTTTCCTTTCAACAACTGCGAAATAAAGAAGAGGTAGAAAATGAGGTTACAGGAAAAAATCAGGAGAAAACAATGATTCACAAGATTTTGTTAGGGTTTTCAGCCCCTTGTCTAAGGATAACCATTTTGTTTCCTTAACAATACTCGTCATATGAACTACAGCAAATATTTAAGTATTTCTTCATTTGTTCTTTAGGGATCTTGTTACAATACACCACACTGTCTATACTAAAACTATATTGTCTGAATGAGAGCAAAGTGGTCTGAAACATTGCTGAAAGGATTTTAGGGAAGTTCTGATTATCCAGAAAAAGTTCCACAATCTCTATCGTGATTCGTTATTCCACGTCACCATGAACTGGTAGCATTTACGAAGATAATTAACATTGAAATTGTTTGTTCTCATGATGGGACTATTCACATGAGTCACGGAGAAGTCATAGTGAAGTGATATGTTGGTTTGAATATTTCAAAATATCACTACTTATGCAAATGAAATAGAGATTAGCACTTGATGAGTCACAATTTTCAGTGATTTATAGTTGTTAAAATATTGAAACAACCTTTTTTTCTGCACAGAAAAAGCAATTTAAAGATGGATATAGGTTTCTTTGCTCTGGTGCATCATGGCATATATTTAAATAAAGAAAAAACAGAAATCTAACTGCCTGTCAAACAAAACACTGATTATTCTCTAGAACACGGCATATATGAAGTAACTAATTCCATAATATAAGATACACTAATCGCAATCCTTGATCTTTTTTCAGAGGTGCTCAAGCTGTGACTTGTCCAGGCCGGACAGTCTCCTATCTCCTAACAGACTGGAAATGTAAAAAATTTTTGTTAATGGGGAATTAAAATAATTTTTGAAAACATAGGGAACTGTTCCCACCGCTATTTCAGCTTTTGTTTAATAACTGTATTATAGAGTATTGTATAATTACTTTGTATTTGTATTTACTTTGTGCAAGGTTTTGGTGGCAGGGAGGTTATAGGGGTGAGAAGCTGCTAAAGGCCTCCCTCCTACTGGCTCTAAGGCATACCAGCTGCTGGCCAAGACTGAGCCTGTTGGTGCCAGTGGTAGCACCTCAGGGATAATGCATTTATGAAGGGTAAAAAAATTATTGCACAGAAACATCTGTGGCTGAAGAAGAGAGGAGTGAGAATATGTGAGAGGAAAAACCCTGCAGACTCCAAGGATGGTGGAGAGCGAGAGGGAAGTGGTGCTGCTGGAGCAGATACTCACCTGCAGCCCACAGGAAGCCCATACTAGAGCAAGCTCCTGGAAGGACACATGGCCCTGTGGAGACAGGAGCACACACTGGAGCAGGTTTGCTGTCAGGACTTGTGATGCCATAGGGGACCCAAGCTGGAGCAGCTGTTTACTGAAGAACTGCACCTCATGGGAAGAAAGGGACCCCACACTGGGGCAAAGGATGGACTCCTCTTCCTGAGGAGGAAGGAGCAGCAGAAACAAGATAAACTGATTTTAACCCTCATTCCCCATCTCTCTGTGCTCCTGGGTAGGAGGAGATAGAGAAATAGTGCTAAAGTTAGGCCCAGGAAGGAGGGAGGACTGGAAGGAAAGGTGTTTAAGGGAGTTTTTTTTATTTCTCATTATTCTACTCTGATTTTGATTACTAAAATTTGAAGTAACTTCCCCAAGTCTTTCTTTTTGATTTTACCTGTGATGGCAACCACTAAGGGATCTCTCTCTGTATCTCAACTCATCTCTCCCCTGTCCAGCTGAGGAGGGAAAAGACGGAGTGCCTTCGGTGCACTCTTGGCATCTAGCAAAGCTCAAATCACCATAAACCTAAATGTTAAAGATTAGGTCCTCAGTGTATGAAGAACATGGTGTCTATGTAGAGCCCTGTCAGTTTTATGTTCAGAATTGTCATCTATATTTCTAAAGCAAGATCACTTTAAAATGCAAGCAGCACTCATCTTAAATTTTTCAACTGAAGGCAGGTTGATATGGCCACTGACACAAATGCTTGGAAGTGACTCATTCTTGATACTGAGCACTTAGCTCCAACTTATGCTGTATCGCATCAAGACAATATCAAATGTGTTGCATCCTTCTTATTCCCTAGATGAGTAAACAGGCAAGAATTTATTCCTCTAATTAGATATAAATATATATATATGTATGCAAACATAGCTACATACTTAGATATACACACCCAAGAGGAAGGCAGAAGAAGATTCCTCCGAAGGAGACATCTTCTTTTTCATGGTTTCCCAGGACAAGATGGTGTGTAATTCAAAGCATTGTCACAAATCATAGAATTCCATTACTAAATAACTCCCTTTACCCCCACAAATACACAAAACAGATTATTCCTATTGGTTAGAATAAAAGATTGATTGTCCTGTGTAATTAATTTGGACATTTGAAAAAGTTTCCTATGATAATCCTGAAGTTTAGTTTGACAAAAGTAAAGACTAAACCATTCTAAAACCATCACAAAGTGTATTCAGTTTTCAGGTCCCAAATATAGCAGTGAGTTGTAAGTCAGCTTAATTCTGTGCTGCAGAACAAAGAGTAATTTCTCCTGAAAACTTCTCAATGGATATGTAGATGAGAGATGAGATGCCATATTGCTGAAATATTCAGAAGCTGATACCCATACCAAGAGAAATTCTGTAATGTAAAACATATCACTACCTTATTTTATTTTTTTTTTAATTTCTTGCTCTGGGGTTTCTCCCTCAATAAATTGCCTCCTTGACTGCTGGCTTGTGGAAAATCCTTTGGTCTGCTTGGCTTCCCAGCTGCATAGGCTATTCCCAGTCTCTCAGACACAAATAAAAAGAGTTGCCTGTAGCTCTACCTAGCCTGATTGGCACATATGGCAATTGATTAACTACAAGTGACATTGGGGGACTATCATCAAACACAGCCTTTTTCCTAAGTTCCTAATGAAACGATGGACTCTCTGCTTCAGGGCAGAATCATCCATTAGGCCCATGTGGTCTGAGCCAAAGGCTCTGTAGGTTCCCATGTAGCAGTGTAATAACCTTCTTATGGAGCAATGACAGAGACTTTTTTGAGATGAATGGCTTAGAGAAATGACCTGCTTTGTCTTCCTTACAAGAGCAATTTGGAAATGGCTATATTGTTGACAGCTGTCTACCTTCCTCCTGATATTTCTGCTCCTTCCCTTAAATGCCTCAGTGCACAATTGTTCTGCCTACCAAAAGTGATGTCACAACAGGAACACTTTCTGCTTCTGTAGTATCTTCTTTCTGAACAACTTTGTAAGATGTTTTATAAAACGTAGAGATCTTAGCGTTGCAATGTGCATGCTCAGCCCAGAAAGATGCAGGGGCAAAGAAAAGTTCACTGACTGGCTGTACAGGCAGAAGAAACTAAATATGGACTCATCATTGAAAGAGACCAGGATGAAATTATTTAAAAGTGATTGCTGGAAATTTCCACATATCCTCTGAGGCATAATCATCACTTCCATAAGAAATCCTAGTCTCTTGCAAACTGGATAAAATTGGTTATGTTAAATTTCAAGTGTCAATGCTTAACACAGTCTACTGATACATACCAGAAACCTAAAAGGTATGGAGGAAAGAAAGGTTCAGGAGATTTCACACACAAATACATCAGCTTAGAACTTCCACTGATCTGAGTCCTGTGAAAGTGAAAATCATCTTCCTTGTAAACAACTGAGCAAGTGTTTTGAAAGTATTCAGGAAACCACATATTGACACACAGGATAAAAACAGTCTGTAATAATGCCAGCTTATGATGATTTTATGTTTTGGTTTTATTTGTTGGTTTTACTTTTTCTGAAGGCCTAGGAAAATCTATGTACTTTGAATCTCTCCATTTTTTTCCAGCAACAAGTGTGATAAAATCTCTCTTTGCCACTTTTCATTCTTCAAAAATAAACATTTGGCAGTGGACTATTGTGGTCTGTTCCATTCTCTTTTTCCATTTGTGCTGCCTATATGATCTATGTGCTGTCTATATGGGAACTTCTCAAGTCTGAGAAACTTGATGGACAATATAGTCAGAGGTTGCTGAAGTGGCAGGTTTTTCATTCAGCACCACTACAAGTACAGGTAACAGGATGGATTTGCCTTCCATATTTCTGAATACATTACTGTAAAGAGAAAAAAGAGTAAAGGTGTCACCACCTCCATCAGCTGAAGCCTATAGAATTGTGATTATATTCTTATTGTGGTACAGTAGAGATAGATTTCCAAAACTGAGCCCGAGAAAAGGTGAAAACATTTGTCAGGCCTTAATACTTCATTCTTAAAAATGCAGGTCAATATTCTCTGAATTGTTAAGGACTTCTAATGTTTTCCAATGTATCTGTAACAACAAACAGTCTTTCTGGTCCTATCTAGTCCTGCTTTCTATAAACTAGGTTTTCTTTGAAAAAAACAGAAAGTGGTTTGAGTATCGGGAGGAACACTTGCATTAATAAGTCTAAATGTAGTCAAGGCGGTTATCATTCCACATTTTAGCTTGAGGTACTACTGTTCTGTTAACATAAAAACTTCTTCAATTCATTGATCACCATTTTTTTCTCTTGTTTGAAGACAAACTTAAATGAAATTCATCTTTACTAACCCTGGCTGTTTAAAACTTAAAGATGAAGTCTAAGCCTTTCAACAGTGACATAAATGTCTTGTTTGCTTAGATTCTTTGTTAGACATTTAACTTCCACCCTGACTTTAGTCGTTTATGCATATTCAAAGGCCTCTCTCATCATTAAATCCTTCAAAATGTATCTTTTCCTTGACACTCCTATGCTTTTATGCCAGAGGTCACAGCCCACGAAACCATCCCTGTCCCTCTGCACATATCCACGACTGCAAATTGGACCAAGCTTTTACCGTCGAATAGTCCAAGTTCACTTTCACATCCAAATAGAACATGAAAAAAAAATAAATTCAAGGCTTTCTTTCAAAATCCTGATGTTGCTGCTGTTGGATTTTGTCCTACTCATGGACAAAGGATGATGCAGAGGAGAGTCCGATTTTGTTGAGGATGGTCCTGCCCTCTGCAATTCTCATCCCAGATTTCCCACTGTCAAGAACTGGAAATACACTCCCAGAGCATACAGATGACCTTTATTTTCTTAGTAACATACCACCCTAGGCGGATGCTGGGTGTATAGTGCCTTTTTGAATATCACCTTGTGAGCATATGCTGTATTTTCCTGTTTGGTGTGCAATTAAAACAAAATCTTCTCAATGACTGGGTGGAATGTAGAGAACATCTTGGAGGACATTTCACAGAGGAGATCTGCTTTGCTGAAAATCAGAAAGGTAGTGCACAAATCCATATGAGAATTTTTATTCTTGCTTGTTCACAGCGGTTATATACACATTGAACGAAAGAAGCCTATTTGTGTGAGAGTTTCCATAGAGTTCAGTGGAGTCAAGATTTTTCAAGTAAACGTGTATTGCAAAAGGCAGACTTTGAGAGATTAGCACCAGTTCAGATACGTTAATTTTCCTCCTAACAAGGACACCAATCTCTTTCAAGAATTCTAATTGTTCCTACTCAGAAGCCATTAAAAATTGTATATTGTATTATATTGAGAGTTCATCTAATGTAAATGTGGAAATTTTGTAAACATCAGTATTATATTACACTCCATTCATTCATTTGATCCTCTAGTACATTAGAGACGGAGAATATACATGCATTGAATTCTTGAGATTTTATTTTAAGGGCTGCTTTAATGAATTCTTAATTACATTATTCAAAAGGTCCATTATTCAGCATTCATCTCACTTCTAAATGAAAGTCTTTACCTGACATGTGAATGAAATGAGTCTAAATGCTTTCCATGCCACCTAGGGATTCGTAATAGACTTCTTGCTGAATGGCAGCAGCTGGTTTTCTTTCTGGTTTAAATTTTTGTGGATTATTTGCAGAGACGGACAGGTATGAAATACTCATCTCTCCCAAGCATCAGTAAACCCTCCAGCCTCACCAGATGTAATGCAGCCACAGTGCTTGAGACAGTTGAAAGAGATAAAAGCTGGAGAGAAAAACATTTATAACATTTCTAAGGTTTTCAAATATACTGTATAGTTCTCAACAGTTCTATTTTGTGTGGAAAAAAACCCTTATTAAAGATTTTCTTCTCTTTTTATGATTCACCATGAAAAAAATGGCGAACATTATAAAAGGACTTGAGATCAGGTTTTTTAAAGTGTTAAGTTGATACTTTTTCTCATTCCCCATCCATTTCAGTAGGACTAATATCTGGTATTAAATTTGGAAAAGAGCTTAAGAGCTCAAAATACTCCAGCAGTTCAGACAGCAACTTGAAATCAGTACATGCACATGAGTGGCTGATCAGGACTGTACTGTCATTACACACACTGGGCCAAATTGCTCCATGCCTCAGTCCATATTTGATCCCAGACAACAACTGTATCATATGCAAGGGCAATTTGCTCTGGAATATATCAGTATAACAGAGCATTACCTATCCTCTAGAAGGTCTGAGGTGGTTTAAGGGGATACAATGATATTTAAATTCAGAACCCTGGTAACATCTTATTTTAGAACATACTTATTGGCTTCACTGAGAGTTTTGCCTACATAAGAACCGCAAATTTTGAGAAATTGCCAGAAATTGTCTGGAAAAAAATCCTTAATATCCTGAAAAAAAAATCCTTCTACAATTTCGTCAGAAAAAAAATCAACTGTAACATTAATAGTAGGGAAATGTGCATACTGTATGCCTGTAATTAATTATTTTCCTACTTGGTAATTCTAAATATGAAGAAAGTGTTGCCAATGGGAAGGATGTTGCTTAGAGCATTGATATTATCATTGAACAGATGCCATAGTACTATCTCAATTCCTTGTGAAAGGATTACAATATTAATTTCCAAAAAATTAAGATTGTCTATTTCACTTGACTAAAAAGATTAAAAAGACTAAAAGAAAAAAACTAAAAGACTAAAAGAAAACAAGCTTCCTTATTCCAGATTAACATACCATAGATTAATTATTGTATAGATTCTATTCTTAGCCCTCTATGTTTTCTAGAACCACTTTTGCAAAAGAATCTGTATTTAAGCCTTTTCAGTGCTTTTGCGGTCATTAGATCAATTTTTAAAGTACATTTCTTAAATTATATTTTGTTTTTCATACATGTAGGTGTAGCTTTGCCAGGGTCAAGGCATTATAGAATATATCACAAGCTTTCCCCCCACGTGATTATGGAAAAGAGTGTGAAATTTAACATGCTGCTTTAAATCCAGACCATTATTTAGGATTCAGTACTAGAAGGTGCTGAACACCTCTCATGAAGTGCCCAGCACTACCAATTTCCACTGGTTGCCTTGCTTATTGCCAAGAAGGACTCTGACAATAGTACAAAGCCCCCAGAAGTCGTGTGGCATGGCCAGGTGTTGGTTAATGAAGCAACTGCACTACCAAGCAGGCTGAACCAGCTACTGATAAAAATGTAACATTTTAGAAGGCCTAAGAAATCTTGGGTGAAAAAACACATTATCCACACTTCTGATGGGCAAAATGCATGAGTGCTGCTCACAGGGATTCCCATTCACCCAGCCTAAAGCTCCCTTCTCTAAGAGGGATTGAAGTGCACCCTTGAGGAGCCAGGTCACATTGTGCCTCTTAGGCAGAAGAGATATTCCAGCATTGACCAACAATCAGCCTTTGAAGCTGATTTCTCAGTGAAGTACTGGTCTTGTCCCAGTTAAACTGAAAACCACATAAGCAGCCATGTGGAAAATAATAATGAAATTCAACAAACACATCCAGTGGCACCTATGACGCATAAAGGTATGCTTATTAAGTCATCATTTTCAGATTTGCTCATCCAGCTAATTTTCTCTTTTCTGTTTTTTCCCCTGTAGATCCCATTTACACATCTAACTACTCAGTTTATTTTTATGTACATCATTAAGGAAAATGAAATCTCAAATTCTCTTTAAAGGTTCTGGAATGAGACATATCTAATTATCAAAATATTTAAAATATTAGTAACTTCTCCAGGGTGATATGTATTCCCCAAAAGACAGACAGAAGAAACATACTCTAAGCTTCAAAGCATACTAGATACACTTCAAGATGATAAACTGACACTTCTGTAAAGCATCAGACCAGGCAAAAATCTCCCTAATAACACTGAATTCTATCAGTTCAATGAAAATCATCCAGGGCTACTGTATACCCATAATACTTAGGCTGCAGCCTATTGTGTCTCTCAACCTTTAACGTATTTATTTCAACAATGCCTCGGTAAATTATGAAAAACTTGAGAGCAATGAAAAATTAAGAACAAAATCCACAAAGGCACCATAGAATGCTTAAGTAAGGACACAGAAGAGTTAAAAATGCAAGATTCATTATCAAGCAAATAAAACAGAGCATGACTTCACTAAGTCTAATTTTGAAAAGGTATTTTAAATACTTGGAAACATGTTATGTGCAATTGCTATCAAACCTCTTACAAAAATGCAGCCCTGATCATGTTTCTGGAGCCATGTCACAGTGCAAAACCACTTATTTTCATTAGGAACACGAAAACTTGTTTTTAACTTCCCAATGTAATTTGTAAAGAAGCCAAAGGGTAACTTTGAGTGCTTAAAGAATACAAAAAGGAATTTCTATTGATCTCCTAAATTTTATATGAATTACCATGTGATCATAGTTTTGAGTCAAATATCTATTAGCTTTTCACTAACGCACATCAATAAGATTGTCACTGCTTTGAAAGCTTATATGCACAAAGCAAACAAAAAATCAACATCTTTCCATTCTTTTTTGATGGCTAGGAAAGAAGAACTGATGAGATATTCAATCAGATGCTTTTTAGTATTCTAATTTTTTAAGAGATGCCTTTTTTAAGGTGTGTTTCTCTATATTTCACTTATGTAAGGTTACAAAGAAAGCTGGTGATATTCATGAAGCAGGACGTGGTGGTGTCTAAGACATTCCAAGACAAAATGTTTGACAAAATGACTGTTTTCAGTCATTTCTAAAATCCATAATAACAGATTTGACTTATTTCCCACTCCTTCAACTTTTCATTTGAGAAATAAAGTCCATTCGTATTATATCTTGCTGGGTAGATAGAAGATATGGGTGGTCCTTCTATCAGTCAAAAATGTAATTACTTTTCCCAACTGTCTCTGATATTTTATTCAAAAAGTATTATGACTCCTAGGCATTACATATGTGATGATTGTTTTTATTGTTAATAATAATACTAATAGGATTTTTTGATCCAGTGTATGTGATTCCATATGGCTTTTCCCTCACTTCTTCATTCCCTCTCTGTCTTTTGAGAGTGTTTTAAAAATTATTTTAGGCTACTTCTGTGGACTGATGCTAAAATAGGCTGTATAAAACTCACAATAAATTGTCACCCATTCTTTCAGAATTCACAGCACATATGTTATCCTGACTTCTTTGCAAAAGATTTGAGGTACAATCATATAATGCAGAAGTAATTCTTTATTAACCAGGCTCTCTGACTGCACTAATAATGGTAAACGTGAGCAAAAAGAACTTAAGAAGAACCACTTGATATGATAAAGGATAGTTCTTTTACTATTATCATCTATAATTTCCCGTCTTTCCCTGTAAAAAGAAGAAATTTATAGCCATTTCCTACACGTACCTTTTTCATTTCAGTTTGAAAATCCTCAGGTTTTTTACTTCAGCACTACCTTTGTCATCAGAACAGAGCGTTTGAAACTTATTTCTAATTTGATAAAATATACATATGGCGTTAGCATGCTAGAGGTAAAAGGTACTAATATCAAAGTCTGCACAGCTCACATTAGAATGATTTTAAAAACGCATTATATATTTATTTAGCAGGAAAAGAAGGAAGTCTCTTAGAAGTGGTGTAAAGGTTCTTAATTTTACTTAATGTTTCAGTAAAGCAATTTAATTAATCTTCTTACCAATAATTTCACTTCAGTAGAGCAACCTAAAAACAGCTGTCACGTATTCAGCAGTTCGGATGTGGTTGTAAAACAGGTGCATTGTTGCTCTGCAACCCTGAAGGAGTTAAAGGAGATGTATGCTTATGATATCTTTAAACTTTCAACTTAGAACTATTGATGAATGTAAAGCTACTCACTCAAAATCATCTAACCTTCTTAACTGGTTAAAAGAGTTTAATCCTCTCAGTTATTAGGAGACCTTTGAAGTGAAACAGTGAAACTCACTCCTTCTGCCTGTTTTGAAAATTTTCATTGAATGTAGACTAAATCACAGGGAAGTTTCGGCTGCAGCACTTCATCTGCAGAGTAAGCTGTGGATTACTTAGTTGAACTTTGCTCCAGTCAAGACTTTGTAGTGCTTATAAATCTTGAATCCATCTAAGTTCACCTTAAATTAGCCTTGCAAAAACAATCTCTAAACTTCAAGTGTCTGCTTGGTGGATTCTGGCTAAGTGCCATGCAGAAGCTGAGACACTGAATAATTGTCTTTGTTTCTTAAAAATACCTCATATTTTATTAAAAATAAAATATTATAAAAATAAAATATTAAAAATAAAATATCATGGAATACACACTTTTGCCTTTCACTTTATAAAACAACAGTGTCATTGGGTTCTATGAAGACCATTGGAAAAAATACTTTGTATTTTAGAAATTAAATGAAAAAGGAACTTGAAAGCTTTATAAGTCCTGAAAGCCTTATTGCACAATAATGCCACTACTGCATGAACAGCCTGGGAAGGGGCCAAACAAGCATGCCAAGATACAACGGATTTTTCAATTTTCTGGCAAATAGAAACAAATTCTGGTTTCAGAAGGTGCACTCGACAAACACTTCTCAATGTGTTTCTGATTTGTGGTAAGAATGTTTTTACTGCTGGTGCCCTGTATTTTTGAGACATTTATTTCCTAAAAGAAAGATTCCATTCTATAAACCTCAACTGTCTGTTTTTTCAAAGCAATTTAAAATCAAACACACAAATAAAATTTTTAACATATGGAAGCCTTCGTACAGAGACTTACGTATTCCAAGTTAAAATTGTTTTATAAACTGTAATGCTTTGCAGATGAAAACACTGAGAAGATGACTGTTTTTAGCAGTAATGCTTTTTGACAGCGTTAAACCTTGTTTTAGTAATTGATATAAAAATATTTGGTGGCTTTAAAATGGACCATTAATAAACGTGGCATATTTTAAGCTTTAAAAATTTTAGTTAATACTGTGAAGTTGTATAGAATTACAAATATAATACAGTATTTTTTAAAAGAAAATAATCTTTTACTTCTCTGTGTTAAAAAAAGTGGATATGCATCTTTAAACCTGGCCCTTTTTCATAATAAATATCCTACAGTTTGAATTTGAGTTTGGGTTGTTTTATATCCATATAATTTATGTATTTTATTTCTTTTTTTTTTTTCAAGTTAGTACTTATCTTCTCCACTGGCTGGCTTTTCTCATAAGCTTTTAAATTTTTTGTTTCATACAGAGTCAAACTTGAAGATTGCTGTACACAGATACACTTGCTATTTAAACGTTAGAAGACTATTAGCTTGTACACTGTATACTTTAAGATGCGTACATAGATAACTTTAAACTATTTTTGGAATAGTAAACATTAATTTAGAGCAATGTTGTAATCTTAATGAATTTGTCTTAAAGAGATTTTTTTTAAAACTTTGTCTGGGAATTTTTTCCTCAAAATCTACAATAATTTACTATGTTTTGAGTCAAGTTTTGATGTCACACTTTCTATGTAAAGGATCACAGAATCACAGAATCACAGAACTTACTAGGTTTGAAAAGAATTTTGATATCAAGTCCAAACTATGACCTAACACCACCTTATCAACTAAACCATGGCACTGGGTGCCACATCCAGTCTTTTTCAAAACGCTTCTAGGGATGGTAACTCCATCACCTTCCTGAGCAGCCCATTTCAATGTCCAATCACGTCATGAAGAATTTTTTTCCTGATGTCCAGCCTAAACTCCTTCTGGTACAGCTTAAGACTGTGTCCTCTTGTCCTGTCTCTGTCTGCCTGGGAGAAGAGGCCAACCCCCACCTGGCTACAGCCTCCTTTCAGGTGGTTGTAGAGAGCAATAAGGTCTCTCCTGAGCCTTCTCTTCTCCAGGATAAACAACCCCAGCTCCCTTAGCCACTCCTCACAGGATTTGTGTTCCAGACCCTTCACCAGCCTTATTGCCCTCCTCTGAACATGCTCCAGTATCTCAACACCCTTCCTGAATTGGGGGGTCCAGAACTGGACACAGCACTCAAGGTATGGCCCCACCAGTGCTGAGGGCAGGAGAGGAATCACTTCCCTGCTCCTGCTGGCCACACCATTCCTGATTCAGGCCAGGATGCTGCTGGCCTTCTTGGCCACCTGGGCACACACTGGCTCGTGTTCAGTCTGCTGTTCATCAGTACCCCAGGGCCTTTTCTGCCTGGCCACTGCCCAGCTACTCTGTCCCCAGTCTGCAGCACTGGAAGGGGTTATTGGGACCAAAGTGTAGCACCCAGCACCTGGTCTTATTAAACCTCATATTGTTGGATGTGGCCCATCAATCCAGCCTGTCCAGGTCCCTGTGCAGAGCCCTTCTACCCTCAAATAGATCAACACTCACCTTGGTGTCATCTGCAAATTTGCTGATGATGGACTCAATCCCCTCATCACTAAAGATATTAAACAGGAACTGGTCACAACACTGATCCCTGGGGGACACCACCACTGACTGACTGCCTACTGAATGCAACACCATTCACCACCACTCTCTGGGCCCAGCAGTCCACCCAGCTTTAACCCAGCAAAGAGTAGATCTGAAACTATTAAAATTTTGATGCACTAGTGTGGAATATACAGCAGGTATTAGAGTTTTTCACTAATGACATGTTTACAATGGAATTAAATGGGGACTTTATTTAAGCATATGTTCAAATCTCATTGACTACTGCTCCGAGAGTCCTGCATATGTTTTCAAGAGCTTCACTGCAGTAAGTCATAAATTAATTTGCATCCTTGTGCACGCTGACTATGACTGTATGGACAATTAGTCTCTTTTAAAGTCAAAGGAAATAATGAAAATGAACTGATGGCGTAATGAGCCCATTTACATGGAAGACATGTTGATTTCATCCCTGTGAATCTTACGATGGGGACACTGTTCATTCCCTATGCAACAGCTATCTTAAGCACCAACTGTGTGAAAGAAAAGATGGCAAAAACCAACAACAACAAACCCCCGACATATGTCAAACTCAGAGCATCATCTAGGTCTTTTTTGGAGAAATTCCAATGACAATTTTTTATTGCTGCCAGAGTGACAGTACAGATCAGTCACTGACCATGAGGAAAAATAAAAGCAGAAATACAGGAAGCAAACACAGGTGCCAAGTGACTGATCTGTCTCAGTAGGTAAACAGGCAAAAGGAAAGTTTCAAAAGGAAAACATTCAGAGCAGGGTGTGATCAGAGAGGCATGGAGGCTGTGGTTACACATGTATTGGCAGGTCTGTTTCAGCCTACTTAGGCTTGGTTCCTGCAGTCCACAAGTCATTCTCTCCCTCCTCCCCGTTCCAGTCTTGGCATCACTGTTTATACATCTGCATGGTGAACACCATCAGAGACCTGGACCCAAAAAAAAATGACCCACCAGAAATGGATCAGTTCCCCTTCTGATTTACTTCAGAGGCCCACAACTGGTTTTGCTGGCATAGCAGAGGGTATAATGTGGGAACAAGATTGTGCAGCTAAGGAGAGGGGAAGCTGATGAAGGAAGCCCTATCAGCCACATAGTGGGGTCAGATCCCTGGGCTTGGAAAACTGTGTGTAGCTGTCCCTCCCAAACACTGGCCTCTCCCTGATAGTGTCTTTGCTACTGGAGGTGTTTTGTTTTTTTTTTTTTTTAGATTAGGGAACATAAATCGTCATCCAGTGCCTAGAGAATGGAACTTAGTTTCCTAGAAATGTTGTCACACTCTTCAGAGATGTAGGAATCTTTTTCAATTGCTGAAATATAGGCCTCTAAGTGTCATCTGAAAATGCCAAAGATAACATATCCAGTCTTAGCCAGCTAGCTCCAGAAGGATATATATTCACCACATCACACATATCAGCCTTCTCTAGATGTTGCACACAGCCAAAGGATCCTCAAATGGTGCTAGTCATCTCTCTTTGTCCAGCTGAACTTAATGCCCAAGGTGGCATGAAAATATCTAAAGAGAACTTTTGAATTAGATATCTGCAAGTGGAAACTCCCATGAGGCAATAGCACCACTCCATTGCCTAAGTATATGGATCAGCTGCTTTGTGAGGTGCTGTGTGATCTTTCTCTGGGGCTAGAAAATTCTCCACAGAACCTACAGAATACCTGTGCCTTTTCAAAGAGTAAAGACCAGACAGGAAGTTCTAGGATATCTCAGATGGCATAACGCCAAATTCAGCTAGACTCTACTCTTTGTTTAATTTTTTGTTGGTTATGGGTTGGGATCAGTTTTCATTTACTCCTTCTTCAAATACTGTCAGTTCTTATCAGCATCTCCCTATTTATTTATGGTTAATGCAGATGATCAACCATACAATAGACATTGCATGTCCTTGCTTGTGGGATTTGACTAGACAGCTTCCTTACATTCCAACAGTGCAAGGGTTTTAATAGTCTTCATCAGTGTTTTATGTATTTCATTGAAAAAGCACTGAAAAATTCCCCTCAGACTTGCTGAACTTTAAGGCATGAGAAAGAAAATGGATATAATCTGTTTCACCAGGTTTCTTACAATTAAATTAAGATGATTGTCGTTTCTTTTTAATCTGAAGGGGCCTTTAGAGAAGAAAGCAGCATATCTAGAGGAGCTGATTTGTCTGGTAGTAAAAACAAAATAAAACAAAAAAGCACAGTACCTTTGTCACATTCCCATTACCTTTAACGAGTAGTTTCATAAACCCATGGATTATGATCTTGTAATGAGACCTCTGCTACCAAAAATAACTGCAAAAAAGGGTAACTGAATGATGAACTACTGACATGCCTTTCTGAGGACCCACAGCTGTACTGCTTCTTTTGAAAAGACATGGGAACATGTCCTATAGATATCTAATTTAAGTGTCTCAAACACATTTAGCTAGTGACTGAAAGGACAGCCAGCATTTTCACTCACTGAATATTATATATTCTGACCCATATTTTTGTTTTCCTGAGTTTAAAAATTACATTCATCTCAAAACCTAAATTAAATATCCATATACACAAGCTAAGCATTAGTCCCAGCATACTGAGCTTTCATCACATCTATTTTTCACTCTTCAGCCTTTCCAATTAACCTGAATATAGGATTTATTGAGGAATCCAAATTTTACTTTTTAATCTCAAGAAATAATTCTCCCACTATGACCAGTGCACACAGAGAAAACAATATGCAGCAGAAAAACAGGAAAATGGAAATAATGTAAGATGAAGAGTATCAGCTATGGGGAATCAGGGCAAAAGAAGATGTTTTCTGTTAGAATTCAGGCTGCTTTTAATGAGGGTCTTGTGAAATAGCTCATTCAAAGATCAGCATGGACAAGGCTACTGCAGCTTTCAGCTACTTGCAGGGTGTTCAGAGGCACATTGCCTCTTTTCAACCTTTAGTAACAAAATTCAAGTGATCTAAAACTGATAGTCTAATTCTGCATTTAAATGTAATTGTAATTTTATTTTATTTGTTTTTGCCTTTTCTAAAGCACTCTAAGAGGTCCTAAAGAAAGGTGTTACACAATTGTAAGTGCTGGAGTGATTGACAGAGTATTTTACAACTGGCACTTATTATTCCTTTTATTAGGAATAAAGTGGCTTTTAGACTAAAAACAATAGGGTGAAAAAGGGTCTTTTATGCACTCATTATAAGTAGAAAATTGGAAGGAAAAAGTTGTAATAAAAAACTAAATTATTTTGGCATGATATATGTTTCTTTCTTTATATGTTCACTAGTATATAAGTTGAAACCACTGGACATACAATAGCCTTCTAGATGTGGAAGGGAAAATGGAAAGTGTAGATTAAAATTGCCAAAGTGCTGCATGTAATAGCTATCTTTTCTTATTTTTGTTATGATTAAAAAGAAGTCTTTATGCAGCAAAAAGGAAAAACATTGTTATATTTTATCTTCGAATTTAAATTCAGAGGAAGTGACAGAGGACTTGAAGCAGATTGTCTATTATAAGCCCTGTTCTAAGATGACAGGTGATTGTTGCCCAAGTTGCTGTAACGTTTTCCCTTCTGTTTTATTCAAAGCAACCCTCTTTTACCTTAAAATCAGCATGTGCCAAATGCCTGTGAATCTTTGGTCATTTTGGTAAATGGGATGCAGTTTCAGAGACAGTTTCAAATTACCCAAGACAGCAGACCCTGGAATCTCCTGAGTTAAACCTGCACTGGGTGGTGGTGTTTTAATTCTGGATCACACTATATTTTAATAAAAGCAATTTAATCCCCAGTTTGAATCCCCAGATTGCAAATGGCTTATTTACAGCTTTCTGCTTTGTCTATAAAAAAGAATTTCACTAGGGTTTTGTGGCTCTGTGTCAGGTGTAATTTCTCTGGTTAGCTCTTTCTGGAGTCACCGTCCCTACAACACCAGAGGGTTTCTCACACTCCGAGTCCTTCAGTCCCTGCACCTGGTTCTGGTGCAATTTGACCAATTGAAGAACTGCAAGGCCTTTCAAATCAAAACAAACAAATATGGATAAACATCCTGGTGAGAACATAGTCCTTTCTTCTAAGACATAGATTGAGATATGAAGGTCAAACTGTAATCTACTGGTGTCTTAGTATTTTGTGTGTGTGAAGTGAGTATACTTACCAAGCAGAGATGAAGGACCTTTGGTGTCTGATCAAGAGCATAAACCAACTTAAAATAACTTCCTGTTATATCTTGGAAAAGACATTTGTCATGACACAGAAGTGTAGTGGTCAGCCAGACCTCAAACCTGTCCTCCACCAGAGTTGTTTGGATACAGAGTTAAATTTTACTAATGATTGCTTGGTGTTGTGCTATGGTTATGATGCAGCATTACGTAGGGCATAATAGTGCAGGGTTCTTCACAGCAGGTCTGGACTCTGCTTTCTCAGCAACTGGTTGGTTTCACCCTCCATCAAAATCCAGGGACAAGTGTATTTTGGACAAAGGCTGCTAACATATTAAGCATAACCAACAGTCGAAACCTAAGATGAGTGTCTTGTCTTGAATTTGGTAAGTAATTAAATGTACCCAAGGATATTATTTTTAGTGAAATAAATATGGTGATTCTTCTACCTCTCAGACTGCTTTTGCCTTTTTAGAGCATAATCTTATAAGAACATGGATTTTGTGACACAAATTCACAATGACCAAGCATTATTGTAATTTGAAATTGATGATCTAGGAAATCTTTTGCAACCTAATTCCAACCTGAAATAGTATATAATGTAAATAAGAAAATAATTCTCAAATCAAAATTTACTTCTTGTTACCCATTAGGTTACTTTGATATAATAATATGGGGAAAGTGGAAGAAGATTTCACTGCAAATTCTAGATCTTAAGGCACAGTCAAAAAGGCCTTTTCCCAAAATTTCTTTAGGAGAATTTGGGTGTTTTTTAATATTTTCAATAGAGAAAATAAGAACTGCATTATACCTGAAATATACTTTATTCTCTGTGTGAAGGAGAAAAGAAGACAAAGGAGAGCAATAGTGAGAAAGAGCCAGGGAGAAGGAGAGAAAAGGAGATAAGGATAAGTGAGGAAGAAAGAGTGGAAGAATAAAGCATTGAGAAGAAAAAGAGAGAGAGAGAAGGCAGACAGAAAATGAAAAAAATAAGCAAAAGTTAAAAATTCAGCCCAGTCCATCTTTCTGTCTACCAGGAGTGTCAGGAATTGTAATTTATAAGAAGAAAGAATGTATGACTACTGTGTATGTAAGCCCTTTCACCTTGAAAGTGTAATATTTATATTTCTCTCTTTCAGGAATCTTAATTATTTGAACTTAAACACTTTAGAATTTCTCTTGACTGTATGAATCTGAGATGATTTCCATCCTCTGACAACAAAAAAACAGGCACAGTAAATTCATTCAAAAGAATAAAATTAAAAACAGCCCTCATGACCAAATATGTTGTTTAAATACTCCAAGGTGCTCTTGGACAAGTTGCACAGGGGAGAAATTACTCTAACAATAAATAGTACAGAAAGCAAATTATTTTCCACAAAGTTTTATAGTTCTTATTTTTCATGTCAAAATCTTCATTGTTCAGCAGCATCTCTAGTAAAAATAAATTTATTTGAATAAGATGTTTTGTCATAGCAGCATATGCAAGATAGTCTGCATTTAAAAGGCTGCAGATATCCCAGTAATCTCTGCTATTTTTATATTGTGTTTATCTGCTAGGTGCTGGCAGGCCAAGAGTCTGACACTGTCATTCTCTGAGATTTCATATCACTTCTCACCAACATTCCAGTAACTTTTGACAACATTTCATGATTTAGTCCCAGGCAAGTACCATAGAATGAGAAATGCACTGAAGGGATAAAGGACATTCCCTTGATGTAGTATGACACAATAAATAAAAATAACTAATAGAAATTTTATATTCTAACCTGAAAAAATCCTATAAGGCAGAATAGAATTTTCAGTTTCATTGTGACATAATTAAACCATTTAAATTGTAATAAAAATCATTGCAAATTCTAAACACTTTATTAAAATTTGAACAAGTAAAGTAAATTGCCATTTGATTCTCAAAAGCCTTGAGATAAAATGTCTGATAAGATTCAGTAAAGCACAGGGTTAAAAATGCAGCACTGCCGTGGATAAAAATTTGCTTTAAAAATTGAAAGACGAGAATGGGAATAAATGTTGAGTTTTTAGTGAAATCAGGATATTTATTAGTGGTACTCCTAAGATCAGAACTAAAACCTGCACTGTTCATTACAGCTGTGAATAATCTAGGGAAGGATATGAATGCTGACACTTATTGATCATCCCTGTAACCATCAATTTCACACAGCAAAATATGCCCTTTTATTCTGGAAATCGTGTTTCTTCTCATTCTTCCTTTACTAAGCTTTTCTTTGGTGGGCAGGGATTCCCACTGACCATCAGCTGCATGTCACAACTGGGTTCATCCTTACTGAGGCCTCAGCACAATTCCATCGTGGAGCGTTAATTGGCGTTATTAACTCTGGGTCATTAGCATACGCAACTCAGTACCAATCCGAAACATCTCTCAGTACTGGCAACAGTAATTATTTAGATTTTTGGTAAGAATATGGTAGAACCAACCAATGAAAAACATACAGCAGGCAAATACTAATGTACCATGCACAATGTAATGGTAAAATATATATTCTTTATAGATTTACTCTAGGAACTGTCAGGTCTAATTATTTTTGTCAAAAGAGAAAACAGTTCTAGGAGAAAAATATTAGACTGAGGACAATGAAAAAGTCTTAGGTCGGGAGAAGAAATTTTCACAGAACAGATATTTCCTCCTAGGTTGATCCTGTGAAGTACAGGGGAAGGGCAATAAAGTTTAAATATCTCAACAAACAAATATCTCAAAACAAACAACAAACAAACAAATATCTCAAAAAATTTTCATAGGTTTGAGTAGACCTACCATGCCAAAGTCTCTGCATTCCAATCTATGGGGAATATGACAATATTGCCTTTGGAAACCGTAATAAAAGAGCTGTTTCTGTATTGCAGATGAGTGTGAACAGAAACTAGTAATTCCTCTTGTTTGCATACGTATCTTAACAACACATCTTCACACACTGCTATGATACCATGTGGCCTTCCAAGTAAGTCAAAAGAAAGGCTTCTAAATGGATAAAATTGTCATTTTATCTTAGCATTGTCATATATCAGAAAACCTGTTCCTAGAAGTGATGATTTATGTCAGCACAGAATCCTTGCAGGGAAAAAGAAGCTTGTCCAACTTTAGAAATTTCAAAATTCAGAAAAATCAAATAAAAGGAAATATTAGCAAATCTTATAATTTCATTTTCCCCTCTTGGTTCTGGTCATGATTTCCAGAAGTTTCCTCTCAACAGGATTTCATAGGGAGCATAGTTGGCTTTGAGTTGCTCATGTAGGTACACAGAATTGAAACTTTCCTTGTTTCATTCATAGTGAAGCTTCATAAAAAGGCATTTTCTGTGTCTGGGCATTCTCAACTGGGCTGTGCACCCACAAAAGAGCTTCACCTGCAAACGGACAGTGTGCCTTTTTGTTGTGTGTTGTGCCAATCACTCCAAACTTGTTATCACCACCAGACTCACCTGACTTCCTTTTACTTGCATTATTTTGTGTAAAATTGTTGCATTGTGCCAGCAGGAAGGGTCCATCAGTTTATATCAGCATTTACTTTTGTATGAAACAGAGGGTGTTCTGAAGTGACTATGGTTCTGCCATCAGTCACTGGAGATGTGACTTGCACATGGCTGTGAAAACTGAAGAACTTAAAGAGGGCTTTATGTGTGGATGGACATTTAACAATTAAGAATCTTAAGCTGAATGTGGAGAAGCTGGAAAGAGAAACAAAGATCCTTGAGAGGATAAATGAGTGTAGGAGATTTATCAGTGAATCACGGTTAATTTTAAATGCGAAAAATGAGAAGCAGCAAGGAGGTCAATGGAAGGGAGGTGAGAAGAGTCTATAGAGAGGAAGAGGAACAGGAAAAAGATAAGTGAAGTATGTAAAAAGACAGAGTTAAAGTTGATGGCAAGGAAAATGTGCACCATGAACAAGACTCTGCTGAGTGGCAAACTTTAGTTGGCAGAGCCCATCAAATTACAGAAAGGTGAGTGGACAACAGTGAGGAAGAACGGCCCAGCAAAAGGAGACAAATTGGAAAAGACACATTTTTACATGCACTCTTTCTTATCCTGACTTCTCTGCCAGAAGTATACTTACAGTTATTGTAACAGAACAGATTTAGGATATGCCATAAAAGAATGTTTTCTCTGATTATAGGTCTCAGTGGCACAAAAAATGAAAAATTCTTGTTTGCATAACTCTGAGACAGAGTGGCAAGTGTAGGGTGACAAACTAATAATGATTTCTTGGAGGAATGAGGAATGAGGAATTTTGTAATGTAACTATGTGCACGTTGTGGGTAACAGGTGATTTACAACTAATTAAGACGCTTGATTACTTATCACAGAAGAAAAGAAGATGGGGTTGCATGTATAGGGAAGAAGAGTGTGGTTGATACAGGAATAGTATCCACATCATCCTACCAAAAAGATCTTGGTTTCCTGCAAACAGTTTTTAGTGATATCTCCTACTTTAAAGTAACAACTAAATTAGGAAAGGAAATGTTGAGAACTGCAAGGAAATTTTTTGCAAGTTTTCCATTCTTCTCTGGAGAATCCTTCTTTTAGATATCATTTTACCTCTCTGTGCCTATTGCCACAATTCTTTCCTCTCAGGATGGGATAAAGGAGTCTACAGAGTCTGTCCCAGATTCTACTAAGAGGCAGATCACCTGTCCCTCTCAGTTGAGTAGTTTCGGTACCTTGACAAGATATGAATAATCTAGAGGCAAAGATCCTCAAAAGCTGTATATGACAAACACCTTTCTGTATCCCTGGAGATAAGCTGATTTACTGTAGCGTAAAGTCTGGCCTGTTAGATGGCAGGGATGTAAGAATACAACACTGAAGCTAATAGAAAACACCCTATATTTGGGAAAGGTGCAAGACATCCATGCCAGTGCTATTTCTTGTTCAGGACATTTCTTAAACAATTTCTCAGAGAGCCTGTTGAGGTGTCAGAACAGCAGCAATATACACTGAACTACACTGTTAGCTGGTCAGTGTCTTGCTATTTGTACTGAAACGCTTCCCAGCATAAGAGGAGGACATTGCATCTAAAGATCAGTTATATTTATTTACCATAAATATGAAAACAGTAAAGAGAATATGCTACCACAAAAATTGTAAGTGCCGTCCTCTAAGGTCATCCAGACCCTTCAGTGTTCTAAAGACATGTAGGTCAATGAAGGGCTTTCAAAAATAAGTATTTCCTTCTATTTTGTAGAAAATGGTAATAAGTAAAGGTGTTTGAGAAAGATTTGACTCAGAAAAAAAGTGTGAATGAGCATATTTTAAATGTATCTCATACTTTGGGACAGCATGTGTGGTCAGTTAAAGCAAGATATTTATATTTATATTCATATTCAGCTGATAAGAAACATGTAAGTATGCCACTCTGCTGTCTAAAAGTTTAAGCCTGTCACAAATAACATGTACTCAGCAGGGTAAAATAAATATGGCTGTGAGCAAGTCTAAGCCTCACAGATAAAGAGACAAGAAAAAATATGCTTACTTGTAAAACTAGTACTAGAACTACTTGTTTGAGTCTTTGACCCCTAGGAAGGTAGGAAAGGCATAAGAGCCTTTAGAGTAAAGTGCAATTGTGTCATAACCCCTTGTTTTCCAATTTTTCCTTCCTCTTCCTTGTTATATCATCTTTATAGCAGAAAACTGTTCCTCCTCTTTCAATTTTCCTGTTATACAGAGCAAATAATTTTAAACCATTTTTCATTTCATTATGTAAATGAAATTAAAAATATAGCAGATTGAATTGGAATTTGAACAGTGATGCTAGAGGAACTTCCATCTAAATCAAGAGCATCAGAATTATTTTTATTTAAGAATAATTTTTACCTTTCAGATCCTTACCTTGAGTAATTTATACAGTGCTGGCCTCTATATCTTTGTAAAGGTTTAATTGCTCTTCAGGGGAGCTGTGTAGAGCAATTATACAAATGATACCAGGTATCAATGATTTAAGTTGTAAGAAAAGACTGAGAAAGCTGAGCATATTCTCAGTGGAAAAGAGGAGACTTCATGTAACCCAACTGAAGTTTTAAAAATTATGAAGAAGACCGATAAAATTAATCCAAGCAGGCTCTTTACACTTGCAAGACCACAGAAGTTAGAAGACATGATCTAAAAATTAGAAAGTTGGGAACAAGAAAAGAAATGCTAAGGCATAACTATTTTACACAGAAGGATTAGAAGTGTGTGGAATAAATTACCATAAAGGGCCCCTGAAGCAAGAAGCATCATGGAATTCAAGAGGGAATGAGATGAATTTCTAAACAAAAGGAGCAGATAGAGGGGTGGCAGAGGAAATATTCAAATGAAAATAAGGGAGACAATGAGAAAGAAGTAAGGAGAGCATAAGACCCTTTTTCTCCTATTTCTCTGATTCTTGTTGCTGATCCTACTCTTTGGAAATTCATTTACTATTGTCTAAAATAATGCTGGAACCCTGTAGTACGTCAGTCAGTCTCTTTTCAGAGATTATTTTAAACATTTTTATGTAATTAAGGGGTTCCTGGATTTTGGGACCTGTCATCTTTGATCATAACTTGAAAATGAACAAGTTACTGACCACAGCCTACTCAGTTGGCTGATACTATGTATCAAGGAACCACCTGTCAATGAGACATGGTCATACAGACTGATCAGAAGACCTTTTCCCTCCCAGAATTCCAGCTACTACTGGCAAGTGCAAGTTATTGAAATACCCAGCACTCTTTTCCTGGGATATTGGTCTGCTTAGGAACTGGAGTTCTCAGAGTTGTGTTTTACTAATAGACAGTGATTGCAGCAACCAGATTTCTTTCTAGTGAAAAGGCCAATTTATGAAATTCCAGTTTTCAACCACGACTACACATTTCAGACCCTGCATGATCATTTACTGAATTTCCGGGAAGCAGTAGCAGAAATTTGAGGTTATTTTACAGATTTTGATTATATATGTTGTTTTAATTTTCCTGTGACTGTGGAAACCAGTAAGAAATAGCAAAAGTTCTGAAGCCGTACATACTCAGGAAGACATGATTCCATTGATTTACTTTCAGACAGGTGTATTCAGAATGACAGCTTTAATTACACAGGAATGAATGGCTGGAAAGCCCACATGCACCTAAGAAAGCTTCTTAGGTTTCATTGTTGACTGATATCTACGTCCACTTTTGAATCCTAATTATTTCTCAACAATATTAAATATTTAAAACCTAATTATTGCTCAGTTACTCCATTCACTTCTAGTCTCCTCTACCTGTTTATAATTTTTATATATCATGCACATTATCATGTCAGAAAATCCTAGCATGTGAACAATAGCACACTGAAATCCTAGAGTTTGCCTAATTAATTGCCTTATAGCTTTCAGAAATGCACCAAAAATGACAAAAAGCTTGGTATACATGGTAAATAGTAATAATATCATCTTTTTTGTTTTCTAGGAAAGTGGGGGATGTTTGAAAGGATTAGGCACTTTCAACTTACAGCTTGAATATTTTTTCTTGAAGAAAATGTACATTTTTTCCCTCTGCATTTTAAACATTAATTTCCAAGGTATCAACGGCTAATTATTCAGCAGTTACTTTAATGTTTCAGATAGGGAATAAGTAGCCTTGGGGAGAAGAGATCCTGCTTTTAAAGTCTAGCTATAGTAAAGGATTATTACTAGAAGATATCCACTGCATATTGTCATTACTATTTCTTTCTCTGTTCAACGATGGAAAGCAGAATGGTAAAATTAAATTTCATTACAAAAAATAAAAACAAACCAACCAAATCTAGATGTTGCCTAAATAACCCTGTGTAGTTGTGGTTCTGGAGTACAGAAGGATTTACTACCGTCAACTGTCAACCCCACCTGCTGGGTACAGTGGAAAGGGAAATTCATTTGCTCTTTCCTACCTGTGTCAGGTTTCAGAGTCTTTCTTGACTCACCTTCTCTGGTCTTTGGTGAAATTATGAGCTATTAGCTGGACAGCTGGCAGCAGCACAGCTTAGTGCCCTCAGGGAAGGCCTTGGAACATCATCAGTCACACCCCAATGGAAAGTTCTCTGGGGCCAGGAGTACCAGAGTGATTGCAAATAAAGAAGGAAGCTAAAATGATATTTCAAAGAAAAATTAACACTTTCATGTGTTTACATCATTGATTACAGCCTCTCACAAAAGTAAGCTATGCAGGTGGTCCTTTGTAAAATGTGCCTGTTACAAAACTGTTAAATGAGAAGTAACACACATCTAAATTCTGTCCAACAAAAATTCTACTGGATTGTTTCCATATGAGAACAGGAATGTCAAATGACAGTGACAGCAGTCCTCACTAGGAAATGGAATAATTTTTCACAATCTTTGCAATGGGCAGCTCATGTCTTGTCCTCTCCATTGCTCTGTCAGACAGAGAAAAGAGGGACCATGGCCCAGCTGCAGGTCCTTGGTCAAGCCGTTCTCCCTGACTCCATTTCCACTACATAGATTCTGGATCTCCTCTGAGGTCACTGAATGTCAAAGCCATAAGACATCCTGATTACCTGGGGAGTGCCTTCCTCATTTCAAAGTTCATGAAATAATGTGAACACTTCTCTACAGCCTGGCTAACTGGCAGGTTTTTAGTCCAGAAGAGATTACATATTTTCACACCTACCTATGTGGGATTAGAACAAGTGGGTCTTTGGAGATTACAAAGATGTTTGGGCTGTGTTGGAGGACTCCATGATGAAGAAGAAGCTAAAGAAATGTTGTAAAGTTTTTCATACTCCCTTTTTGGGGTAGTCTCTGACCTATGTTTGTCCTAAGTGAGTGTCTGGAGATGCCTGGGAAAATGGCAAAAGTCAAAAGTGTAAAATGCCATGTGTCCTGGGTTGTAGTATAAGATATGCACAAAGTATTCTGTCACCATCTTCATGAACTGTTGAAACCAATTGCTGAAGCAGTGTTCTCCCAGGTTCCCCCCGCCCTCTTCTGTTAATGGGTCTTCTGTTAATGGGTCTTCTGCTAATGGCCTGCTGCATGACTCATAGATAACTTCCTCCGGGACTTATCTCTCTTTAATGGGCCATCAAGGACCCCCTGTATGACTCATTATCCCATTGTGAGATGCTCCGCCCAGGGGGAGGAGCCAAGTGTTCTCACCTGGATATAATCTGGGATTTGGGACAGTATGGGGGCCCTTACACACTGGATTCCCAGAGGATCAGAGCTACCAGACCTTTCTATGGGATCACTGCTTCCATCATCCTGCTCAGGTTGTATTCTGACTCTGTCAGTGGTCTTCTGTATTATTGCATTTATTTTATTTTACCTTTCTTTCTTCTTATTAAATTGTATTTCTGACTTGGAGCCTCTCACTCGTTTTGCTTTCAAACCACTACACATGAGTGACAGCAGGCCACAACTTAAGTCTGTGAACAGGTCCTACTACAGCAGGAACTACCATAAAACCAAGATTACTTAAATATTTGCCTGGAATACTTCTGTGTTTTCCAGTTTGATATATGGTTTGCAATTTATGTCAGTATTCATTATTGTGTCACCACAAACTTGCTTGAGGTATTTTGGTTAAATATCTGCGAAAAGAAAGTAAGCATTATAAGTTTTACTAATCAAATATATTGGTAAAATCATATCTATATCTGGTTTATGGCAACTGTGTTCTTTGCATTTATCTTACTAATACAGACAATAGCCTCTGAGTTTGGGATGGGAGTTCCAACAGAGGAAAAATCTCTGTTCAGAAGTCTTTCCAAATTTGGACAAGGGGACAAGGATTCTCAGGTCAGAGCTGGAGTCTGTTTTTCCTTTCTGCTAGACCTTATATGTTGATCATAGAACCACAGAATTGTTTAGCTTGGACAAGACCTTTAAGAGCAACAAGTCCAACCATAAACCTAATATTGCCATGTCCACCACTAAACTATGTCCCTAAATGCCACATCTACATGGTGTTTAAATACCTCTGGGGATGATTACTCTACCTACCACTTCCCTGGGCATCCTGTTCCAATGCTTGGCAACTCTTCCTGTGAAGAATTTTTTTTCCTAATATCCAATCTAAATCTCCCTGGAGCAACTTGAGGCAATTTTCTCTTGCCCTATCACTTATTAGGAGAAGAGAACTGACCCCCACCTTGCTATAACCCCCTCTCAGGCAGTTTTAGAGAGAAGTAAGGTCTCCTCCTATCATTCAGGTTAAACAACACCTTTGTTGTAGTGAGGTGCCCAAAACTGAACATGAAATTGAAGGTGCAGCCTCACTAGTGCTGAATACAGGGTGACAACCATCTCCCTAGCCCTGCTGTCCACACAATTCCTGACACAATCAACAATGCCATTGATCTTATTGGCCACCTTGGCACACTCTGGCTCGTGTTCAGCTGGCTGTTGGTCAGCACCCCCAGGTCCTCTTCTAACAGCCAGATTTCCAGTTATTCATCTCCTGGCTTGTAGCACTGCATGCAATTGTTGTGACCCAAGTGTAGAACTCTGTATTTTGCCTTACTGAACCTCATGCAGCTGACCTCAATCCATCAATTCAGTCAGTCCAGATGCCTCTGGAGAGCCTTCCTGCCCTGCAGCAGATCAACATACCCACCAGCTTGGTGTCATTTACAAACCAATGGAGTATCCATTTGATCCCAGTGTCCAGGTTATTGATAAAGATATTGAACAGGACTGGCCCCAGTAAAGAGTCCTGAAGAACACCACTGGTGACCAGCCATCAACTGTACTAAACTCCATTCATCACCATTCTCTGCACATTTTAATAGATATGTGCCCTTAACTCATCTTGGGTTTCAGTTTGTGGGGCTAGTGAAGACTCTTTTTGTTGGAGCAGATATCGTAGAGGAATACAGCAGGGTAGTGGATGTCTGTAACCTTCCTGGGATCCCCAGGGAGTGAAAGCAACCTGCAAGGGGTCACCAAAGGACAAAAAAATGCAGTAGGAAGGATCTTACATTGACACCAGGAAACAGAGCAAGACTGTTCCCCTTGCTGCTCCTCAGTCTACAATTAGTTGGATTCACAGATCTAAATGTTGAACAGAAATTTTGGTTTGCATTTTCTTTTCTTATGTTTTCACATCCATTCCCTCTCCCATTATAACCACTTATTAAATAGTGTAACTGTCCAAATTACCATAATTTAACCAGCAGAGTGCCCTTCTAGTCTGAGAATCGATACATTGATACATGTTGGTCTGTTTCTCTTCCATTACCTGAAAAAGAGGAAAGTAATGATAATATAAATGTAGAATTTGAATTTTTAGGAGTACTGGTTCTCCAATCTATTGTTAAGCAGCACATGCAAGTGTTTTGTGTATGCTGAGACTAATTTTCAACATGCAGTTTCCCTTGGGATATTTATATTCTTCCAATAAGCATAGAACTGTCCATCAAAAATAACTTTATATCCCCGCACAGCACACGCACACACACACAGTCACTGCCACAAAGTTTTTGGGGTTTCTTCTCTAAAGACCTGCAAATATAAGCAACATTTTCTCTGTACCATGTCTTGTTGAAGTCGATGGGTGCTCATTTCAACAGACAATTGTAACAGAAGTACTCATTTTTTCTTATTTCCTTTCTTTTCCTTCCTTTCTCTTTTGTAAACAGTTAAGTTAAAAATCTCTTTTCTGAGAGGTAGAAACCATTAATGCAAAAGGGGAAAAATCATTTCATAAGAGATGCTTTAGAGTCCAGCCTATTTTGGTTTTCTTACTCAAATCATTTACTTCTAATTAGATAAGAGAACAAAAAAAAAAAATTCCAAAGGGGAAAATACATTTTTTTCCCCACAAATTGCTTCCATCATTTCTGAACTCTGCTAAGCATTTTTAATAGATATGTGCCCTTAGCTCATCTTTTGCATGCTAACAATTTAATCTGAATACCAATATAGACACAAAATAAACGATTGTTTCCTGCCAGAGGTATCTGCAGAAGAAATCTTGGAGTAAAACATTGTCTTTGCAGCTCATTGTGTCTCTAATTAGACTGGAAGGAGGCAGAAGCTTGCTGGTGTCAGTCTGTGTTTAGCATGCCCTGGAGCTTCAAGCTCCTGTGGGTATCAAAGTGCACTAATTAAATGAGGGGTCCACAATACCGCACTAAACATCAGAGTGAGAGAAAGAGTCCAGTGTCCTCAGTGCCTTTGAGAATCCATGGCCCACGCTAATTACCCATTGTTGAATTGACTTCCCATTCTACAAGGAATGAATGGTGCCTCTCTCCCCCCACCCCCCCCCCCTTCCCCTTTCCGCCCCTTGTGTCTCTAATTAGACTGGAAGGAGGCAGAAGCTTGCTGGTGTCAGTCTGTGTTTAGCATGCCCTGGAGCTTCAAGCTCCTGTGGGTATCA
>JANPWX010000537.1:960757-971144 GCA_024734555.1 Trochalopteron elliotii
TCCCTTCCCTTCCCTTCCCTTCCCTTCCCTTCCCTTCCCTTCCCTTCCCTTCCCTTCCCTTCCCTTCCCTTCCCTGTTTGGAGGGGAAAAATAATTGAATAGTCATGCAAAAGTAAGAAATCAGATCTTTTGCCACTGTCTTCAATACATTTCACAATACAATGTGAAAGAAATGCTACAGAAATGTCATAAGATCAGACAGAAAAGTAATTAGAAACAGGCTAAGAATTTAGACTGTCAGTTCATGACTTCTTCGCTGAGTATAACACCTGCATTTTTTTCCTCAAGATTAGAGTACCACAAAAAAAAAAATCATTACTTTAGGCTTGAGTAACTTCCTAAAGATCCCAGTAGGCAAGTCTGGAGTTCATCAGGAAATTATGATTATCAGGGATGAGCTAAGTCCCCATAAACTGGTACCTGTATTAGTGTCACAAAAGAAGGAAGAATTACCATCTCCTGGTCTAGTAACACAGCCTAATCTGTGGGAGTTTGCCACTTGTGTATCACAAAGGACAACTAAGACAGCCAAAAAGTCATAGTTCCAAAGCAGTGTAGAATCTGGCTTTGGGAAGTTTCCATCAGATCACTCTCCAGGTACATGAGATCTCTCCTTCATTCTCTCCCCTTCACTACAGAGCAAGCAGTGGGCTTTCCCTGTGACTGCCCAGAGCCAGCTGGCAGCATGGATCTGTTTGCAGAGACTGAAGGTCCTCCGTTGTGGCTCCAGGATTTCTGCATCTCCTCTGCTTGGCAAACTCATTTCCCTTGCCCCTGGGTTGCTCTGCACTTCAGCAGAGCAGCTCTGCACAACATGTACTTTATCCTTCACATCCATTTCCCTTGCAGGATATCTCATGCTTCCTTAAACTGCAGAAAGTGCCAATGATATGTGGGCTAAATCCTTCTTCTGTTGCACACTTACAGCAGAAAAACTAATCTGCCATGGTCTGCCAATCCACCTCAGTGTTAAGCTCAGAGTAGGAAAAGAAACAGTCTTAAATATGTGTTTGCAAGAAAGCATGTTTGTTATTATTATTCCAATATGTTACACTTTCTTAATTAGGTGTACTTTTTTAATATGAATACTTTATTTCTAACTTCATATGTCTGAGGGAAAGGGAAGTGAGCTACTCTTGGAGGCCTGGACACAACTGGGATGTTTATGTGCATAAGCTGTTCATCTCTGGCTAGTTCAATATGTCTGCCTAGGAGTATTTATTATAATATGATACAGCAGTCTCTGTTTCTAAACCACTGAGTATGAGTGTAATACCACAGTATGTATCTTCACGTTTAGTGGATATGCCCTCATGCATTCCAGGATGGCTTAGAGAATTTCCTCCTTCTCTGTGAAGGAAAAAAATGAACTTAGTTCACTCTTATGCTAGAAGAAAATAATACAAGACCTCAGTAATTAAGTGTGTGACCCGCAAATTCCTTTTTTTTTGTGCTCTGTCCACAGTCCATGAAAAATTGATGCTCTCTCAGGTAACATGCTTCTTTTTATCTACATGCAACACATTGATCTCCTTTCAGTTTGGAGTTAAGTTGTTCCTTCTACTATCATTCCTGAAGTAACAAATTATATTTTCATAAGCACAGTTAGTAATCAATATAAACAAGTAACTGTCATTGATCTGAGTACAACCCTTGATCTAGAAAATCACCAGTTACAGGTATTTAAAATTAGATTAGGTGGAACCCAGAGAAAAATATTGCCAGGGCAATTTACCTAATCATGTTAAAATTAAGGTGAAATCATTTAATTAGATAGCATTTATAGAGGGAAATTTGGGCTTTTACCAACTTTAAAAAAGAGCTCTCTGAAGAGTATATATTTTGAATTTTACATATAAATGTACAATTACTGTTGCCAGATTTAGAAACCTACATAGAATGAGGTCTAAATTTCTTATTAACATTTTTAATTTGTACTTAATGCAAACAATTCCATTAAATAGTGATATAATTTGGTATATTGCAAAATTCTATACTGAGAAGTTTGAGGTTTTGTTTTAAGCTGGAACCCCCCACAGCATGCCTCATTCTGCATTCCAGCTGCAGCTATCCTGCAAACATGAGTTCCTTAGACCTGCACAACTCAGGAAAACAGAACTAGAAAATACATATTTCATAACCCTATACAGCAATACAAGCTACGATAAATCACCTGCAAGTATTTAACCATATAATTCACACTCAGTTTAAAGCTCCTTTGTCCTGCCAAAGATGTTTAAAGGGGCTTTAATACAGCAGTGAATCAAGTCCGGTGACCAGCTGTAGTTTGGTATTTTCAAGCTTTTATCAGTTTTCACGACAGCTTTCATGTTATTTTTAGAAACTGGCTGGAATCAGAACTCAAGTCTGAAGTTGTCTGAGTTTGCAGTGACTGATTTTGGCTCCATTTTCATTATGACTGCAACTAAATAAACGCCACTGATTTTTCTCAGGCATCCTTTCTGTCTTTCTCATCTCCATCTGGCTGCATACATTCTGTAGCTGTGTACTTGGTTCCAGGAAAGTTAATAGTCTCCATTTCATTCACCATTTATAGGATCCATTTTCTCTTATTTAGCCAATAAATGGCTGCATGTTTGGATGACACCTCTGTGATCTGTATAGAGTTACACAGCTGAAACGTCCACACACAGTATCCCTTGCATGTCCTTCAGTACAAAAGAAAGATGATTTTAGATTTCAGGGATGCCAAGGGACCACACAAAATACACAGCACCTTGCAAGACAAAGAAGGACCTTTCTGCAAAAAGGGAAGTTCAGGGGAATGAGCAAGTAGTTTTGCAGACTTACCACAGGAAAGGAAATGTTTTCCTTTCTCAGCATTACGAGAAGAAAAATTCCTACACAAAACCCAGCAACAGGGGCATATTGCCAGTTGGGGAATTTACAAATTCTCTCTTGAGTATTGTAATAATTCATTACTAGGGAGTGGCCACTGCTGACCATGAGACAAGTAGTCTAACTGTAAACCATAAGAAAGAGAAGAAAGGGGGTGTAAGAGTCCAAGAACTATAATTTCCATGAGGGTCTCTAAATATGAAGCAGATTGATATTGCTCAAAGCAAACATTTGTTTTTAGCTGAAAAACTAGAAATACCATTTCAAGTAAAAAAAAGTCAAAATACTTCAGTCAAAAAGCAGATAATTTAGGCAAATTTTCCTTCTCATTTTTAAAATATATTTTTCCATTGGTAGTTTTTTTTTTTTGTTTGCTTTGAAAGAAATAAAGCAAAAGTAGCAGAAACTATTCTACATCTTCTATATCTTTCAACTATCGTTGATTCCCTAAGAACAGATGCAACCTCTTCAATTTACTTTGCCTCTCTTACTGTTTTAAACTATTACAGACACTACAGTCCAACAGAGAAGGTTAAACTCAAGTTCTTCACTTAGGCACAAACAAAAGTAGACTTGGCTAAACAGGGCGTACAAGTTTCAATACCAAAGCACAGTATAGGAGCTGAGAGGAAAGCAAAATATACTTGGACTCCTTTTGGAAATGACACGCACATTATGGAGATGATGCTCAATGTTTATCTAGTGCAAAAAGTCTTCCTAGGAAAGCATACTTGAACATTAGCCCCAGTAATTTTACTAAATTAGTCTCATATCTGGATGATTTAAATGTAACCACCAATTAATCCAAAACTCATGAGTTAACCTCCAGAGATTTTCTACAGCTTGTCAGACTGAATTGTTTAGGGACATTACTACCCAAGCAGCCCAGTCTCAAAGGTGTTGACTTTCACTTTCTTCATTTCCTAGCTGTTGATAGGTGAGTTTGTTCTACTAAAAACCACCATCACATGTTTGACCAGCCTATACTACTAGTGAGTTTAATAACATTTCTTGTTTCATGGCCACCAATGCATTTCCTTTAGCAGTGGGCAGGAGGGGTGAGTGGGCAGCTGGAGAAATGGCATCCCTCCCTACAAGATCTGGATCAGGCTGAGGCTGTAACCTGAACCTGAAATACGGTCACGCTTCCAACAGCTAGTTAGTTAGTTGTGGTTTCACTGGTGTGAGTGGGTTATTGAAAGAAACTTTAGAATGCAGTTTTAAGAAAAATGCTGGTCCTAAAAAAGGCCTTGGTCTCTGGCTCTGTGGGAGTGTATTAACATTAGCTATCAAGATCTCCAAAGTATTACTAGGTTGCAGCCTACTTCGGCAGAAGATCTAATCTCTGAGTTTCCTTCACCTTGTGATCTTTTACCTCAAGTGAAAGTCTGCATTGCATTTTAGAAATGTAAACATTATTAGTGCATTTATGAAATACCACCACTGCTCTACAATGAAAGATAAATAAATCCAGAACAAATGCCCAAGGTCTCGACTGAACTACCTGTATGTATCATTAGCAAACATGTTACCAGAAAGCAAAAATATTGTCTTTATTAGGTTACATGAAAACAAAAAACAGAGAGAGTTAAACTGAGAATATTGAAGAGTAAAAAAAAGTTTTGGAAAATTTAACCTAGATGCTGCTTTCAGAAATCTCAGCTGCTCACTCCACATGCACAAATTCTACAGTTTTTATACATAGATGTACATATGTATATTTAATCCTGTGTTTGGTCTGTCCAAAATTTAATGATATTCCATACTTCTTCATTGTTCACCAATATATTGCTACCAATGCGGGTGGGAACTATGTATATATATATGTGCATCTGTCTAGCTGTCTTTTTACTTTGGTATAAATCTGATGATTGATCTATATTTTCAACAGCTTTTATTTCTTTACTCCTAAATCCATAACAGTACACAAATTCTGCTCTCAAGAAATCACAAACAAACCAACAAAAAATTAGAATATTTGATCCCCCAAAGAAGGGGAAAACCAGTCTCAGTGGAGCTGCACCATAAAGAGACAGGGTCTTCACAGAGGCCACTCAGAAAGAGAAGTTTGCCTCACCATCCTACACCTGGAAGGAGATATTTGAGAGGAAAAGCAAAGGTATTTCATCACCCTTCACTTCTGTGCAGGCAGCAGTTTCATCAGTGCAATGCAGATCTCAGCATTGCTGCTTTCTTCTCATCCATTACATAGCTCCCATCTCCAGAGGTCCAGAGGGGTTGACAAGAGGTAGTGAAACAAGCCCTTGGCCAGAGACCCTGCTGTGCTAGCCATGCCCTTCCCATCACAGTGAGGAGCCCCCAGCGCACACAGCACTGCAGCCCTTATGCTGCGGGTGGCCTGGTCGTTACCCAGCTCAGCCCTGCCGGTCAGAAAGAGAACAGTGACAGAAGTACATCTGGTTTTACACGTGTAACAACTCTTCCTAAGGCCTCTTTGATTCTTGTTTTCCTGACAGTCGTCTCCAGTTGCATTGCACTTACAAAGCCCATTGAATCTGGAGTATGCTGTAATGACTCACAGCCATTAGGTTAAAAAATGTCTGCATTTGTGTACTGTACTCATCACCATAATTGCATGGGGACATTATCCCAAATTGCAATCTGCTCTACCAGGTTGGCCAGGCATCCAAGCATTGGTTTACTGCACCAGTTTGTAATGGGTTTAGAGGCTCCTTTTTTCAATTTTGCTGGTAAACATGGGGAATCAGGAAGGATGCTCTAAATACTAATAAGCTATACTATACTATACTATACTAATACTAAATAAGGACACATAGTAAATCACCTAAGGGGGACCCACCCACTCCAGATGCTATACATAGCATCCAGACCTCCTTCATTGCCACTTAATACATTTCTGAAGGTATCATTCTGATGTTACCTAAATCTCTGTAAGAGCTGTTTAGGTTCAAGTAGCATTTGTATATTTAATTGTGTCACATATCCTTGGTGCTTTTAGATTCAAAACTAATTAGAAAACATATTTCACCAGGGTATCTTTCCTCTAGCATACAAAATTCTGCTAATAAAATGCATCAGCTTGGGAACCTGGGAATGAAAAAATTGTTTTGGATTGAGTTTCTAACTTTTTTTCACTTGAGAAATGTTAGCAAAATACCAGGTTAAGGATGGATTTGAGGCATAGAAAAACTGTCACAGTGGCCATCCTAGTTTATTTACTATTTTCAGTGTGTTGTGGAGGAGTCAAAAATAACAGTGCTTCTGTGTAAATGCAAAATGTTGCAATCCAGGTGTAGACATATCATTTCTGTTTCCAAAAAGCTTAATTTCATAAGACATTTTGCTCTTCCAAGCATTCTGTGGTCACTGGCAAGAAACAAAAATGCTGCATCTCTTGCATATCATATTAATGAAGCCAAAAGTTTTGTGTGTAGGGCGGTGTGCCCTGAAATAGTTTGAAAGATTAGCCCTGATACCCCCTGGAGTCAATTAAATCTGGAGGAGGAAAGGCAGGGCACTCTCAAGTTTTCAAACTTGGAAATTTTTTCCTGAAGTAATGTTTAGAATAAACTGCTTACAGTAATGACTGTAATACTGAGGGAATTTTCACTGATAGAGGAATGTGTTTAAGACACCCTGACATAAAAATAAATTTGCTTTGATTTCAATTATTAAGTGCTAAAAGAGAGAAAAAGGGGTGGGCTTCCTGCTTTTTGAGGATAAATATGTACATAAAAGAGAAACGTCACCATGGAAACCAAGGTGTTGCCATAGTTTTTCATACAGAAAAATGTTGCAATGGAAACTTGTGTTCATTGCAAAAACAAACAGCATGAAACTAAGTTGAGGGTACTATTACAGCATTGTCAACCTCATCAGCTTGGGCTCCTTTGCAGTTCATTTTCTTTTATCCGTCTTCTTGTGTTTCCCATCTGGATTACAATTACAATGTCATACTTCAACCTGCTGTCTAAGGTGAAAAGTTTAATATTTTTCCAGTGCAATAAAAGAAAAACTTTAATAAAGATGAAAGGAAGATAAGTATCCAAAAATGGTTCTCTTCACCTGTGTTCAATCATAATGACAAAAACTACTTAAATCAATTTTAAATATTAAACAAACAACAAAAAAATTAAATTAAGGCACTAATCCTACACGCACCATTCTTCATGGGTTTAAACTTACAAATAACTTTACTGTTGTGACTAGTGTCTTTGAGACAGTAGTGAGATGTCTGTGTGTGTGACTGTTTATTAGCAAGCTCAGGACTTCAATGGATGAGAATAGAAAATACACAGAAGCTCAGAGATGCCATTCAATCATGTCAGACATCAGGAAGAAGAAAATAGGAGGAAACAGAATATTAATCTAGGAATTCTGCATCCCCAAATGCTGTCAAAGACTATAACCTTCTGTTTGGTATATTTGCCCCACTGAAGACAGTCTCTTTGGTAAACAGAGATGATCAAGCATGTGCTAATTTGGAAGCAGCGTAAATGCCTTTCAGCATGTCTCATTTGCCAAGACTATAAGTCATTTTGCCAAAACACTTAACCACAGCTGGCAGCACAATGTTGCTAAATCTTACTTTCTTGGAGTCAAATCAAGAACCCATTACCCACAGGCAAGTAATCCTATTCTCCCAAGGAGTCCCTTTGGTTTTAATAGGACTCTTTGTGTGAATGAATAATCACAGAGGAATGTGAGCAGGAGGCTAAAAACCTGGCTGTTGAATCTACTCTTTGCAAGCCAAGTGGACAGCTCAGGTAGGAGCGAGCTGTGGTTTTCCACGGCATTGTTCTTCGACCTATAAACAGACATGCCATGGGGCTTTTCAAATATCGCTATGATAACTTAGTTGACTTCCTATTAGTAACTATTCTATTTCTTCTGTACAGCATAGGAGTTCTTTGAATTACTATGGGCTATTATTTAAATGCGTATTTAAATTCCTGTAGACAGGAGATTTTTAACCCCAATAGACTACAACTGCTCCATTAAATCAGTTTCAAAATTTCATGTCTATTTGGCTGCTGCACATGCAGAACGATCTGTGAGCAGTTATGAAATATATTATTTTTAAAATAAGGTTGTGGGTGTATCTGTGTATAAATGACCAGTTGAAAAAAATATGAGTTATCTGGCATTTTCACAACAGCTTTTAAACTTCTCTGCCTTTAAAAGACTAACGATCTGCAAAATTTAATTTTATTTTTTTGTTTGTTCCATAAACTAAAAAAGGCATCTAATATAACACCATTCCCATATTTCATTTATGCAACATCACAACAACTGAAACAATTTGCTTCCATTTTTTTTCTTTAGATCAGCTGCATTTGAACTTTACATCCTATAGTTTCATCCCAGAGAAAACTCCAGCTTTGGACTTATATAATACACCCAACCTCAATTCCATGAACTGAGTTGTCCCATTGCAGTTAGCCTGTCTAATAAAACAGAGAAGGTCATGGCACTGAATTTATGCCTAACTTTACTATAAGGACAATGCTGAGCACTCAAGTTAAGCACATGTACACATTTTTTTTCCAGTACTTGGGTCTAAGTCTTTTTTACAGGACTGGACTCCTAATGGTTTAATCGTAAAAATCTGAAAGAAGGAGTTAGAAATGAAAAACGTGACATAAATGTACCCAGAGTGGCACAAATGGCATCATCATAGTAATCACACTAGATACTTTCAGGGAGCAAAACAATATAAAATAATTCAAATCTTTCTACTGAGGAAAGAAAAAGAGTTAACTGAATAAAGTACTTCAGAGGATTGTAACCCACTTATGTTTTCATTTAAATACACATTAAGATTTTTCTAAAAAGGCCAAAGACAGTTTTTGTAACACCACATATGGATGTCAGCAGCGTATGGAAAATGGAGAGAGAACAGTTCATTCCCATTATATTTAGTGCCATATTTTTCTAGGTAAGATCAGCTGTAATAGTGGTATTTCATTGTGATTTCAAACCATTAATTTTCTCAATAAAAAGTGCTAGATTTTTAATAAATGGAAACCTCAGAATGCATGCATGTTCATGGTGAAGTGCCAAGTGTTATTTAAAGAAGACTATTGTAAGTCTACTTTTATTGTTCTTCACAGACCACCAGGATCAGATAGTGTGTGGCCTACAGAGCAATTAGAGATTTACAAAGGATTCTCTGCTGGAGCAGCACGCTCAGAAACAAAAGAAAATCTGATTTGTAAACAGCAAATACTCAAGGCAAGAATCTGTGCTAAAGTTCTGTCTCTTTATAGCCCATGAAAATAGATGAAGAATTATCATATGAAAATGAGAATGGTTATTGAAAGTTTCTTCAGGTTACATAGCAGTGGAAATTGTATTCTTGATCATAATATTTTGTCTAGTGATGAATGCCTGGTTCTTGTGCAGCTGATAGCAGCAGGAAAGTTTCGTCTCATTTCCTCCCGCTTCTCTCCAAGCTCCAACACCAGGAAAACCAATCTGAAACCTAAATGCTGCTTTCCTCTGGTTGACCTGGATGGCTGTGCAGGGAAATTCATGTTGCTTCTCCAAAGGCTGAACTAGGACGTATCATTGACCCTGCCATCCCTAAAGGTGATCATCTTGATTCTCCCTCTTCAGCAGTTGATGCACAGCCAGAACATGCAGGATGGATGTCTCTTGTCCATTTTTATCTGCACAGCTTTACCAGTGGCAGGCCTGCTCCATAGCCTGACTGCAGCATTGCTGTATCTCTTGGGAAAACAGCCCCTGCCTGAAACAAGGGCCATATTATTCTGGCAGCAAATTAAGCCTTTAACACAGACTCTGAAAGGCCATCTGAAGGGCCATCAGAAACTTCTGTAGACACACTTTGTCTCAAGCATTGCTGCTAATAGCCCACTTAGTCCTTATCTTCATCCCCCACAATGCTAATGACACAATCTTATGTCACTGGAGGTATTTCCATATTAAGTGTTCCCATCACCAGCAACACAAGGGTCTCCAGGTAAATCACACGCCAATGCCTAATCAGGCGCAGTGTTTAAGGTGACATCAGGCTGTACAGGGAGGAACATGGGTGGCCCATGCTTCCTATTACTCTCAGTTAAATAAAAAGAATTATAGTGTTTCTTGTAAACAAAGACTTGGGGATACAAACTAAAGTAAGAGCAATTCAGATCAAACATCCAATCTATACAGTTGAGAATCTGCTCCAGTGTATATATTCTTTAAAGGCTATACCCACCCACAGGTTAAAGGACTGTTAGGGTCAGAATACATATCATTAAGGCACCATAGTCTGATTAATGGAATCAAGCTGAAAAACACGTGTGGCTTTCAACTCTTTGTTTATATTCCTCTGAATTTAAGTGAAAGTAAAGACTTAGCATGCAAAATTATAGCTGGTATATACAGCTCCACTGACTCTTCTGATTTACATAACTGAGATATTGCATTGTCAAGGAAAACATTTTCTGTTTTCTTGATTACCCAATGTATTTTTTTATAATATCAAAATAAATTCCTCTCCTCTCCTCTCCTCTCCTCTCCTCTCCTCTCCTCTCCT